>CM022878.1:4852005-4883854 GCA_012654025.1 Pachypsylla venusta | reverse complement strand
CTTAAGTTCCTATTCAAAGGGATAGTAAGAGGGTACCTAATGTACCTACACTAACCAATTTGCTTATGTTGCAATACTCGTTTCTTTATTAAGTTCCTAGGTAATAGGCACCTACTTGCACTTTCCTAAATTAAATGGGGGCCCCGTCAAAATGATATGTTTTTTCAATTGTCAACCCAGAAATGTCGAAATATCTAGAGTAAGTTGTCAAAGAGCGGGGCCCTCTAAAGCGCGAGGCCCGTAGCATGTGCTACAAGTGCTACTATTATTAATCCGGCCCTGAGTACGAGTATATTTAACTATGATATGATTCGGTCGTCATCGGTAATCACTTATGACCAACTTTAACTATTTTTCTTTTCACTTTTTATAACAGTTGTGTTATTGGTAACATTGTGTAACTCACTGATAAGATAAAAACAAAATTATTAAGGTCAGGATGAAACTTCAACATCTGTGCGTCAAGACTTTTGTTTGGTCCTAATAATTTTCAAAAGTAGGTAGGCACTGAATACCTACCTGAGTTTTTATGTTCTTTAAAAATAGTTATGAATAATTTTAGAAATATTTTAAAACAAGTAAGTATATTTTTGTTCAGAAATTTTAGAAGTTCCAGCATCTACGTTGAATAAACTAGTTCCCGTTAGATCACTGAAGTTAAGCAATGTCCAGCGGGGTTGTATCATGTGGGTGTCCACGTGGGTTCGCGCCCTCGTGATTCTGGCTATTTTTCCGGCCCAACCCAGGCCGTGTGAGTTCAATGTCAATAGCTGGTTTGCAAGTTTCCAGTGAATGGAGGGTAAAACCCCCGTCTATAATGACCAAATAGTTGTTAAAAATCTGGTGTGAACATCACACGACTTTCCCTATAAAAAAGAAGAAAGTATTGTTATGGGCTGAAATTTTAGATGTCGAGTTTTCAATGCCAAAACACTTTTTAAAGTCCCCAGAGCGGAAATACAATTATATATTACACTTCAATCTAAATTGTATTTTTCAATTTCTTGTATGACATTGATCTGAATATATAGGCACCAAATTTCAAGTTCTAGCTCTTTCCATTCTGGTTTTAAGCAGAACCGCCAAAAAGCGCCTTCAACCTCTAATTAGCGGCCAACAATATATTACACTTCAACCTTAGTTGTATTTTTCAATTTCTTGTATGAAATTGATATGAATAAGCGCAAAGTTTAAAGTTCTAGCTATTACCGTTCTCATTTTAAGTAGGATGCAAAGACCGCTAAAAAGAACGCCAACGGTATATTCGATTTTCCCCAAAAGCTTATTTTGCCGTTCATGGCATAAAACTGACATACATATCAAATTTCAAGTCTCTAGTACTTGCCGTTTATGAGATATCTTGTTCACTGACAGACAGACAGTACAGGCACACACGCACCAATGGCTGATACTCGAGATTTGGGCTCTGGGGACCCCAAAACGTGTTTTGGCATTGAAAACTCGACATCGAAAATTTCAGCCCATTAAAATACTTTCCTTTTTATAGGATAAAGAAAGGTAAAAAGACGTTCAGCAAAAAAAAAAAAAAAAAAAAATAGAAGCTCCGTAGTTATCGTCCGATGTTCACCAAAATTTATTTAATATGTTTCTAAGCGTGTAAATATTAAAAAAATGAGGAATGAAATTGAAATCACAATTAAACAGACCGACATGCCTCTTTTACATGATCACTGCTCAATGTGTGATATGGTAACGTTACGTTTATACGGGGCACATGCCTCGTTTATATGATCACTGCTCAATGTGTGATATGGTTAGGTTACGTTTATACAGACATGCCTCGTTTGTATGATCATTGAATACTAAGTTTGTTGGGTAGGACGTGTTGTGAGAAGTGTCGGGTTAGGTTACCAAAAAATGCGTGTTGAAGTCTGCGCAACAATGCTATACCTACGCTTTTTTTTTTTTTTTTNTTTTTTTTTTTTTTTTTTTTTTTTTTTTTTTTTTTTTGTCACCTAAAACGATAATATTTCTGTTCTACATAGCTTAACAGATGTAACTTTAAAATTTCTGAGAGAACATTTTAAAACAAACTCCGGGTTCTAGGTTCACCCTTCCCTAAACAGACCTACCTACCTATAACCACAAGAAATGTTTATTTTTAAAAATAATAACCTAATTTCAGGTTAAATTTCAGACCTAGTTTTTATATTTATATACACACTAATAAATCCAATTGAAAATCGGACTAAAATCGGCCCGCAGAAACTATATACGTATACCTACTATTTTCACTCCAAGAAAAAAACTGTCCGATTTTGATCAAATTAGGCAAACTTAATGTTTTAGACCTAAGATTGAAGCCTAGGTCTAAACAAGAAAATAAACTTTGTCGGGGTTAGAATAGGGTGGGGGCACTCCGGGGGGGGGCGGATATTGCCAACATGAACATTTGGACATGGTGCTGGAGGCCCATGTCAATTATTGATCCTCAATAATAGCAGAATTTGGGAAGAAGCTCGTGTGGCCTTAATTGAAAAACAGAAAAATAACCCCGTTTAGACTTTCGATTATAATAATATTATAGATTTTAGAAGCAGACGACTAAGGTTTAAAGGTGTTCAGAGACAACAGCATACTAACTTTCTTATGGCATGGCACATGGCACATATCATGTATAGCTATGCGCATTAGCGGACCCAATCTTTAGTAGTAAGATGTGCTCTAACCGTCAGGGTTATAGCCAGGATTGAATTCCGGGGGGGGGGTGGTANCTACCAATTTTATCTCATCTTTAATCCTTGATTGCGTCATTTTGACTCACCACTCATTTTTCCAGGATTTTTTCGGCTGATTGGTTTTATTTGGTTTAAAGGTTATATAAGATGAGTTTTTTTTATCCCCTGGTGTTGACCGTACCATACCAATTACTCGCACTAACCTCACCCCTTCTAGGTGGGACCGGGAAAAGCCAGCAGGATATTTTTAAGTTGACTCTTTTTTATTTAAAAGAAAATAATTGGATTTATTGATTTAAGTGTAACAAATAGCTACAGGAAAATTAATCATGCTAGTTAAAATTTCATGGCCCCCTATAAAAAGTCAAAATGACTCACCAAACGTCAAAATGACCCACCAAAAAACTAGCGTTATNGTAAGGTTACGTTTATACGGGCATGCCTCGTTTATATGATCACTGCTCAATGTGTGATATGGTAAGGTTACGTTTATACGGGCATGCCTCGTTTATATGATCACTGCTCAATGTGTGATATGGTAAGGTTACGTTTATACGGGCATGCCTCGTTTATATGATCACTGCTCAATGTGTGATATGGTAAGGTTACGTTTATACGGGCATGCCTCGTTTATATGATCACTGCTCAATGTGTGATATGGTAAGGTTACGTTTATACGGGCATGCCTCGTTTATATGATCACTGCTCAATGTGTGATATGGTAAGGTTACGTTTATACGGGCATGCCTCGTTTATATGATCACTGCTCAATGTGTGATATGGTAAGGTTACGTTTATACGGGCATGCCTCGTTTATATGATCACTGCTCAATGTGTGATATGGTAAGGTTACGTTTATACGGGCATGCCTCGTTTATATGATCACTGCTCAATGTGTGATATGGTTAGGTTACGTTTATACGGGCATAAACGTAACCTAGATGTAACTTTAAAATTTCTGAGAGAACATTTTAAATCAAACTCCGGGTTCTAGGTTCACCTTTCCCTAAACAAACCTACCTACCTATAACCACAAGAAATGTTTATTTTTAAAAATAATAACCTAATTTCAGGTTAAATTTCAGACCCAGTTCTTATATTTATATACACACTAATAAAACCAATTGAAAATCGGACTAAAATTGGCCCGCAGAAACTATATATACCTACTATTTTCACTCCAAGAAAAAAACTGTCCGATTTTGATCAAATTAGGCAAACTTAATGTTTTAGACCTAAGATTAAAGCCTAGGTCTAAACTAGAAAATAAACTTTGTCGGGGTTAGAATAGGGTGGGGGCACTCCAGGGGGAGGGGGCGGATATTGCCAACATGAACATTTGGACATGGTGCTGGAGGCCCATGTCAATTATTGATCCTCAACAATAGCAGAATTTGGGAAGAAGCTCGTGTGGCCTTAATTGAAAAACAGAAAAATAACCCCGTTTAGAATTTCGATTATAATAATATTATAGATTTTAGAAGCAGACGACTAAGGTTTAAAGGTGTTCTGAGAGAACAGCATACTAACTTTCTTATGGCATGGCACATAGCACATATCATGTATAGCTATGCGCATTAGCGGACCCAATCTTTAGTAGTAAGATGTGCTCTAACCGTCAGGGTTATAGCCAGGATTGAATTCCGGGGGGNGTGATAATATTATTTTAAAGATTGCGTCATTTTGACTCACCACTCATTTTTCCAGGATTTTTTCGGCTGATTGGTTTTATTTGGTTTAAAGGTTATATAAGATGAGTTTTTTTATCCCCTGGTGTTGACCGTACTATACCAATTACTCGCATTAACCTCACCCCTTCTAGGTGGGGCCGGGAAAAACCAGCAGGATATTTTTAAGTTGACTCTTTTTTATTTAAAAGAAAATAATTGGATTTATTGGTTTAAGTGTAACAAATAGCTACAGGAAAATTAATCATGCTAGTTCAAATTTTATGGCCCCCTATAAAAAGTCAAAATGACTCACCAAACGTCAAAATGACCCACCAAAAAACTAGCATTATAGCTGGAAATGCGTCAAATTTACTCACTAACTTTTACGAGTTTTTTACTTTAGAGAAACAAATAAACAACTGGATGTGCGAGGAATACATGGAGTCTCAACGGGATCGAACAAAAAAGAGGGGGGGGGGAAATAGAACCAATCACACCTATGCGTCAAAATGACTCATGTCCAGCAATCTAGTGTTAAGGCTACAAATTTTATCTCATTTTCGAGGTGAAATTTTGTGTCTTTCTTTAATACAACCTATGGCATCCGTGTCTTTTTTTAATATAGTCATATTTATCCCTAAAGTTGCCAACCTTTCCGGTGTCCGGCTCAAACATGGGGGGGGGGTGAAATTTCCGGGAAATTTGAGGGTATATTTGTGCATGGAAAGTGTCTTTCTTTAATATAGTCATGCCTATCCCGCAAATCGCCAGTCTGGTGCGGTCAAAACATGAGGGGGGGGTAGAAATTTCCGGGATATCGAGGATATGTTTGTCCATAGCAAACGTGTCTTTTTTGGTATATTAAATATTTACCCCCAAAATCGCCAGTCTGGTGAGCTCAGAACATGAGCGGGGTGGAGTTCAGACCCTCCAACAAATATCTATCTATGAATTCCACTAAAGAGTTTTCAGTAATTTGTTCTACAGAGGTGAAACGGTGAGGAAGCTATTTTGACGTATACCCGCTAAACGTGCACAACGTAATATTGGGATCGATCACCGTATGCGCATAAGAACTTAGATATTTTTTTTTATTCGAGGGGGATCCGGATCCGGACNTCGGGGGGGGGGCAGGACACGGAAACCCACCCCTTGTGTACGCCACTTGGTATGCGGTTGTCTTTAAGCTCCCTAAAACATACATCTGGCTACCAGCTAGCATTGACCATTGGACACGATGATGCCACTAATCAAATTGAACTAATAATAAAAATAAATAAATGCTGTTTCTTTGTGTAACACTAGCTCACTGCAGCATTGTACGATTGTACAATATCTATCCTTTTTTTTTTTTAATTTGGCTTAACGTCTCTTTAACATCTATTGGTCATTCAAGACGGGGGTTTTACCCTCCATTCGCTGGAAACTTGCAAACCAGCTACCTACAGTGATCTCACCCAGCCTGAGTTGGGCCGGAAAAAAGAGCCAACGATACGTGGTGTTCCAAAGTAGTCACCCATACAAGTACTAACCACGCCCGACGTTGCCTAACTTCAGTGATCTGACGGGAACTGGTGTATTCAACATGGTATGATCGTTGGCTAATATCTATCATTGTCCAATTACTTTTTTTTTCTCTTTCCTACATTGCTGTCACCCAGGGCCGTAGACAGAAAATCCGGGCCGGGAGGAAAAATTTTCGGGCCCCTCTATCATTTTTATTCTAAAATCACCGTATGGGCAGTAATAATAGTAAAAGCAGGCAATTCACGTAGTTGATGTAAAAAGGCATGATCACTTCTTCTTGGCAACAAATAATTCGATTATCAGATGTTACTGTTTACGAAATATACCAATATTTATGATTGCTGTACAAGCTGAAAGGTCGCACTATATTTTAAAATCAGTGTCCTGCAATAGCCATTGTCCCATATTAACCCGCTATCGCTAAACTTCTGATTTTGTGTGTTCGAAAAAGTTTCAAAAATTTTTAGTTTGATTTATTTATTATGGATCTGAAAAAAACTTGAAAAATTTCATTATGATAATTTTCTCACCGGGCCTCTTAGGAAATCCCGGGCCTGGGGGGATTCCCCCCATTTCCCACCTCTCATCGGGCCTGCTGTCATTGGGTCGCTATGAGCATTTATCCCCTTTAGTTACTCATTGTCCTCACGAGTCTGAGTAGGCCCGAAAATATCCAAACTACAGTGAAACATTTTGGCCTTGCCAAGATTCGAACCTGCATGGGTCTCCCGAATGCGAGGCTAGTGCAGTGACAACTGAACCATTAACTATTGAATTAATTTAATTTAAACAGCTCCCATTGCTCAATGGTCACTACACTAGTCTTGCACTCGGGAGAACCGGGTTCGAATCCTGCAGGGGCGAGAATTTGTCACTGTGAATTTGTGATGTTTTCGGGGCCCAATCAGCCTCGTGAGGACAATGAGGAGCTATGGAGATTGGATATGCGCATAGCGATCAGATGCCAGAATTGTAGGTAAAATTGAAAAATTCAAAGTAATTGGATAATGATTGATATTGGAAAATCCTACAATGCTGCAGTGAGCACCAAAGTTGTGACATAATAACACAGAGAAACAGCATTTTTTATTGAATTAATTTAAATTTTGCTTGTGTTTGCATAATTTATCTATTGTAATTTTTATTAATAGGAATAGATATTTGCAATTATCTTCCTTTTTATCATAATTATAATGCACTTTGCAATCTCATTAAAATGATCTATTACCGCAGGCACTTATGGTAATTGACAGATCAGTAATAGTAAATAAGTAGATACTAATAGAGTCACTAATACTAAATTAGTATATAAAATATTTTATTGTGGATTATGGGAAACATTATCCGTCTCATATAGGTACAGGCAATCAGACGAAGTCAATCGCTTCGAAAATCTCATGTCCATAATTTTCCCCCAAATTTTTAATGTCATATAGTAGGTATTTCACAAATATTATAGGAACAAGACCTAACGTCTGCAGTCTGCACAGTACTGTGGATATGTTTCTGAAGGCACTTGTCTTGTATGAAAATTAGCTTCCAAGAATGATTTATGATGACAATTCAAAAAAATTTAGAAGACGCCTCAAACATCCGGACTAATGCCACTAATACAGGGTGTCCCAAAAGTCCGAGACCACCTGAAAATCTTTTGAATGGCTTTATGAGGAGTTTTGAAATTTTGCATGATATTATATCCCAAATTAAACCAAATGATGGTGTGACCAATTTTTTAGCTGCGGGTCAAATGTGACCCCCAGGGGTTCCAACTTTTGTTTTTTAAATACGAACCCCCATCTTGTGATACATTTTCAGAAAGGCAATAGAATTAGAATTACTTTGCAAAAAAATTTACACGTCTAGCGTGTTTGGTTTCAAAATGGCGACCATTTGAAATTTCCAAGATATGACTTCCAAGAGTGTCTAAAACTAGGCGAATTATTTGCAATGGGATATTGAATGATTGCATAGGACACCAATGTCGAGGAACCTGTTTTTTTAGACATAATTCGTCTAGTTTTAGACACTTCGCCTACTTTTAGACACTCTTGGAAGTCATGTCTCGGAAATTTGAAATGGCCGCCATTTTGAAATCAAACACGCTAGACGTGTGATTTTTTTTTGCAAAGTACTTACAATTTTATTGTCTTTCTGAAATTGTATTACAAGATGGGGGTTTGTATTTAAAAATCAAAAGTTGGACCCCCTGGGGGCCACATGGGACCCGCCCCTGACAAATTGGTCACACCATCATGTGGCTTAATTTGGGATACAATACCATGCAAAATTTCAAAACTCCTCATAAAGCCGTTCAAAAGATATTCAGGTGGTCTCAGACTTTTGGGACACCCTGTATACATAATAACAGAAGGATTCTTTTTTTTTAATTAAAAACACGTTATCACAGAACACGTCATTTCCAACACAATATACAGACTGAACCTGAAGCACGTTAACACAGAACTAGGGTAGGTAGAACACGTCATTTCCAACACTATTATACAGAGTGAAACTGAAACACGTTAACACAGAACTAGGGTAGGTAGAACACGTCATTTCCAACACAATATACAGAGTGAACCTGAAACACGTTAACACAGAAATAGGGTAGGTAGAACACGTCATTTCCAACACAATATACAGAGTGAACCTGAAACACGTTAACACAGAACTAGGCTAGGTGCCGGTGGCATTTTGTAAATTTCGGCCTTACCCGGCAAAATAGCTTATAACTTTTTTTACTTTCTCTTCCTATAGAAGATAAAGTATTGTAATCGTGCAGAAAATTTTGACATTTTTTGGCTTTATTAGATAGAAACATACGAGTATAATAAACCAGCGAAAGATTAGGAAAGTGTATTTCCAAATGTTGTGTCGAAGGGGGGTTAACATAACACGGAATCTCTGAAAGAAATCTTTGAAATTGTATCAAAAAAATTGAAAATTCAGAATTCACAAAATAAAAAAGTATTGATAGTGTTTGTAATCCCCAAAGAAGCAACAGAAGAAAATGTTCCACGGAATTATTGAAAATTACATGCGCACTATTGTAGCACTTATGAATAAAGCACTGCTTACTACAATTTTTTGTGTTTTTAAAATGTTTTTCTTGTCGGAGTTAGCGGTGTGCAGGTGATTGTGATCTGGCATCCACCTATGTTTCTATCATTTGTTTCAGATGTTTAGACAATCATGTGTTGTCTTGCAAAGGAGAAGCTGTCAGTCGTTGGTACAACCACTGTCTATTTTGACGGAAGAGGAATTGCTTATGAAAGATACAGGTAATTTAAAGAGGGAGGATACGATTCTGTAGCAATGGTTACTCACTGTTTTGGCTGGCTTGACTAGCCTTTGTTGCATGCAGGGGTGCCTGTTGTTGTCCTATCCGCTATTAGTCAACAATACAGGGAGACAGGACTAGGTGGACTTGCCTAAAATCAAAAAAATCTGGTGTGAACATCACACGACTTTCCTTATCTATATAAAAAGAAGAAAGTATTGTGATGGGCTGAAATTTTCGAAGTCGAGTTTCCAATGCCAAAACACCTTTTTAAGATCCCAGAGCGGAAACACAATTGTATATTACACTTCTTGATACTTGATATATTACACTTCATCCTAAGTTGCATTTTTCAATTTCTTATATGAAATTGATATGAATTGGCACCGAATTTCAAATTCTAGCTCTTTCCATTCTGATTTTAGGCGGAACCACCAAAAAGCGGCCTTCATCGCTAAATGGCGGCTAACAATATATTACACTTCAACCTAAGTTGTATTCTTCAATTTCTTGTAAGAAATTGATATGAACAGGCACCAAGTTTAAAGTTCTATATATTACCGTTCTCATTTTAAGCTGAATATGCGAAAACCGCTAAAAAGCGTAAAACCGCCAACAGTACATTCGTTTTCCACCAAATTTCAAGTCTCTAGCACTTGCCGTTCTTGAGATATCTTGTTCACTGACAGACAGACACACACGGACCAATGTCTGAGTCTCGAGATTTCGGCTCTGGGGACCTCAAAACGTGTTTTGGCATTGAAAACTCGACATCGAAAATTTCGGCCTATTTCAATACCTTCCTCTTTGTAGAATAAGGAAAGTAAAAATGTAGGAACAAAATAGTAAACATAAAACAAGATTTTGTAAAATTTCAAACTACACTTCTTGTATGTAGACCTGCGAGGTTTTGGAATTTGTCAGATTCCTTTTACCTTTTTTTTCTACTTTAGAAAAATACTAAGTCTAATATTATTGGGACCAAATAGGTTGACCAGATCCTGAGATACGGGGTAATNGGTGGGGGTCGGATTGAGCATGAAACAGGTCGAGTATTATGCGATTGAAAAAAAAAAAATTGTATGTAAGTGACGACTCATTTTGTGTTACAGTTTCAAAATTAGCAAAAGAGCAAATAGCGCCTTTTGTGAAAAAAATGGAAAATGAAGAAAAAATCGATGAAAATGTTTTGAGGACTTTATTCGAAAATGGTGTAAGTACAGAATGCACATATATGCAGAGCGATTCATCGGAGTCTGGGGGAGAAGTCTTAAATTCAAATAGCGAGACAATAAAAGACCATGTATGGTTTGCACTACCATAGTCTTGGGATGCCCAACCGGTTGAACAGTCGATCGCTTAGATATTTCGGGTCTACTATTTTTTTTTGAAAAACATTGTTTTCAAAAATTAACGACATGAATTATTTCATGTTCATTACCTATTATCATCACGAGAAACAATTGGTATTAGGCAGTAAAAATCGAATCAATTCACAAAGAAGATTAATATCAATCCAATCGCTGATTTCTGCAACTGAGCGAGCTAAAAAAGTACAAATTGTTATGTGAAAAAGTAAAAATACCAGATCACGGAGTGTGAAATTTTGAAACTGCACAAAGGATGACGCTCTGGTTTGAATTACTTTAGGTTGGATTTCGACCCAAAGTTCTCATTTATTAGATTTTTTTAGAGTTAGAGCCTAAAAACGTTTTTATGACGCAAGATTGGATTACGATTTATATGTTTGATCGCGGCAATAAAATGAAAGAAAAGTCCGGCTAAAATGGTTGGACACTCCTGTAAATATAAAAAGTATATTAACAGTTAACAGTACTGTCAATCAAAAGGATCATAATATAGGCCACTTAAAAATAATGTGCCAAACATTGAATCACATCTCCTCTTGGATTCAAGCCCACATTACTGAAGTTAAACAACGTTGTGCGTGATGCATATTCGGATGGAAGCCTGCTCGGGAAAATTACCTACTTATTACTTTGACTTTATTGAGGTGCACTCAGCCTCATGAGGGCAACCACTGGTCGCTGTTGTTGATTACAGCGAATCGCTAGGGGAAGCTATACTTTAGTTAACCTGGTTGTCAAAATAAGGCATTTCTCAAAGGTGCTCCCAAAATCAATCAGGATTCTTCCGTCTATTTATAATTTCCTCTGCAACCACTGGAATTTAATGACTCTATGATTAATTTATTCGGAAAAAATGGAGCGGTTTTCCATTGTCTTGTACTGGGGGGTGATGCAAAGCAGGGTTGTAGATAGAAAATTCGGGGCCGGGGGAAAATTTACGGGCCACTCTATTATTCTTTCATCTAAAATCATCGTATGGGCAGTAATAAAAGTAAAAGTAGGCAATTCACTTAGTTGATGTGAAAACACGCTTCTTCTTGGCAACAAATAATTCGATTATCAGATGTTAATGTTTACAAAATATACCAATATTTATGATTGCTGTACAAGCTGAAAGGTCGCACTNACGGCGGCGCTGGTCTCTCCTTTATGACTGATATATTGATTGTAGAAGAGATTGCTAAAGTGGACCCTTCACTCAGCGTGTTAGTTGATATACAAAATACTCTAGTTAATGATTTACTCATCAAGATAGGAACTGAACAGCAGAAACACAAATATCGAAAACCTTTAACATCAGCCATAACATATCAAAATTTTTTGTTTCTACAACAAACCCCTAAAAAGATAAAAATCATTTTCAAAAAACACCATATTGGCCTCCCTAGGGATTCCAGAGCTCCCAAGGTTTTCCATTATCTTCTATTGGAGGTCATGCAGAGGTCACTCTAGCAAACATACTTCACGTTCAAAATATTGTGTTTTTACAGCTTATGGGTGTCGAGATTCCACAAAAATACGGCGGCGCTGGTCTCTCCTTTATGACTGATATATTGATTGTAGAAGAGATTGCTAAAGTGGACCCTTCACTCAGCGTGTTAGTTGATATACAAAATACTCTAGTTAATGATTTACTCATCAAGATAGGAACTGAACAGCAGAAACACAAATATCGAAAACCTTTAACATCAGCCATAACATATCAAAATTTTTTGTTTCTACAACAAACCCCTAAAAAGATAAAAATCATTTTCAAAAAACACCATATTGGCCTCCCTAGGGATTCCAGAGCTCCCAAGGTTTTCCATTATCTTCTATTGGAGGTCATGCAGAGGTCACTCTAGCAAACATACTTCACGTTCAAAATATTGTGTTTTTACAGCTTATGGGTGTCGAGATTCCACAAAAATACGGCGGCGCTGGTCTCTCCTTTATGACTGATATATTGATTGTAGAAGAGATTGCTAAAGTGGACCCTTCACTCAGCGTGTTAGTTGATATACAAAATACTCTAGTTAATGATTTACTCATCAAGATAGGAACTGAACAGCAGAAACACAAATATCTCACTCGACTAGCCAGAACAGACGTAAGTTTAAAGTTTAACTAGACAAAAGAGAGTGGCCGTGAACACCTTGAACTTAAATCTTTGAATAAACTGTTAATTTTATTATGATTATTTAAAAATATTAACTTTTTAAATAAATTAAAACAAAACACTTACTTACCAAAAACACTATTTATAATTATTTATGCAGAAACTAGTTTCGAATCATTTGATTCATCATCAGTCTAGTCGAGTCTAAAGATGGAAGTTGACTGAGGATTGTTCATCGCGTGCTGAGTAGTGTGACGCGATGTACCGTCAAAATATTTACAGTCTATGTCTAACACTTTATATTTATTGCATCTACTAGGAAAAAAGTCTAGGACTGTATTTTAGGGTTCCTTTCAAACCCTTCGAAGCCAAAACGCCGTCCACAGAACTGAAAAATAGTATTCTTATAAATGACTCAAGACTCAATAAAACTCCAACATCATCTCTTTTCTTGATTTTAATTCCTCATTTTAGGTAGGCAGCTTTGCACTTTCAGAACCAAATTCTGGCTCAGATGCTTTTGCGTTGAGAACGACAGCAAAAAAAGATGGCGCTCATTACATAATCAATGGATCAAAAATGTGGATTTCGAATTCAGACATTGCTAATATATTCCTTGTCATGGCCAACACGGATCTGTCCAAGGTCTGTAACTAGTTTAGCGAATATCAAGATTGAAAAATCTATAAAGTTCAGCTTAATACCAAAACAAGGCAATCAATCCTTTTCTAAGCCAGCATCTATGGCACGATGAATAAACCGTTAGATCACTGAAGTTAAGTAACGTCCAACGAGGTTGTACCATGTGGGTGTTCACGTAGGTCCCCGTTCTCGTGATGTCAATGTGGTGAGCTGTTTTGCAAGTTTTTAGCGGATGGAGGGTAAAACCCCGTCTCGAATTAAGCCAAAAAAAAAAAAAAGACTTTTCTATGTTAGGTTTACAAGGGTTTGGCGCCTATAAATTTTCTCAACATGAAGGTGGTTATTACTCGTATGTTCAAAATTAGCGCCAAAATGAGAGCGGCCACAGCACGTCCTGTTGACCGCAGATTTTGTATTACACATTTATAAGCTGGAAAGTCACACAGAAATGAAATTTTCCAAAAAAATAAGTTTCCTTTTAGCAAGACTATAACCTCTTTTGTTGAGCGACATTTCTCACGGGGAGCTGGTTTTTTGCAAGGAAATTTAATTTTTTGCGGTTTTGAAAAATGTATGTAACATTGGAAAGCTAAATTTCTATGATCCTTTTTCGTTTCAGGGTTATAAAGGCATTACCTGTTTCATTGTAGAGAGACAAATGGAGGGTTTCAGTGTGGGGAAGAAAGAAAATAAATTAGGAATGAGGGCGTCAGGCACTTGTAGTCTGCACTTTGACAATGTCAGGGTAAGTAAACATCCATTAGCCAGCATCTATGGTTCGCTGAATACACCAATCTCCGTTAGATCACTGAAGTTAAGCAACGTCCGGTTGTGCCATGTGGGTGTCCACGTAGGTTCGCGTTCCCGTGGGTGGGTAGCTGGTTTGTGAGTTTCCAGCGAATGGAGGTTAAAACTCCCGTCTCGAATAACCAATAGAAAAACAACGTTACAAAAAGCTTTATACATCCAGCAGCAATGTCCACTGGAGCCACTCTTATTTGACATCCTACCTATACCTACTTACGTATAGCTTTATGTAAGCTACATGCATTCTTTATGTATGCAACTAAACCAATGGACTCGAGCAATAAGCAATATAAATCACAAAAATCAAGTTGGATTATTGCATCGCTTCGTGGGGAATGCAACTTTGAATTAACAATGGCCGTTTTGCAAATAGCATTGTTCACAGTGCTTTTGCATTGGTAGCTATTCTATTGTTCACACCAAGTGCAAAGAGTAAAGGGACGGAAAGAGTGGTTTGACCAGAAAATTCGATGGTTTTTTTATTGGGAATAATGTTACAAAAATAAATGCATTCACAAGTGACATCTTTGATCTTCTATTTCTAATGCTTTACCCCTTTAAGGCTAGGTTCACATGACCGCGCGGTACGACGGACCGCGCTGCACAAGATCTATCTAAATAGTGCATATTGTCTACATGACCTTACGGTACTAGTTTTACAAACTTGTGTCGATTTGTTCATATGATACCGCGCGGTCATGTGAACCTAGCCTAAATTACTTGTGAAGTTAACGATTTACACTAAACTTTGCCTAACTTCAGTGATCTGATAGGAACTAGTTTCCATCAGATCACATAGGCAAAGTTTAGCGTGATGCATATTCGGATGGGAGCACACCCGGGGACACTACGACGTATACTTAGTTTTACTGGGCCACGTGAGGACAACGGAGTAGCTGTTGTTAGTTGCAGCGAAACTGTAATTGGTAGCTATACCTTAGTTAACCTAGTTGAAAATTTAAGGTACTTCCCGAAGTTGCTTCAAAAAACCAATCACCTATGAGATTAGTTGGAGAGAACGCCAATATTTATTATGGCACTGGAGACGTGTATCCACTTAACTTGATGCTGCAATAATATCTTGCTGCAGGTTCCAGAAGAGAATATCATTAAAGGTGTTGGAGAAGGCTACAAGATAGCAGCCGGATTTCTTAATCAAGGAAGAATAGGAATTGCTGCTCAGATGACAGGACTCGCACAAGGATGTTTTGATGCAACCATTCCATACACGCTAGAGCGATCTCAATTTGGTCATAGGATATTTGACTTTCAGGTCAGTCAAATACTGATGAAAAAGTACGAGAAATGACCAATAGACCGATCTCTATTTGGTCATAGGATATTTGACTTTCAGGTCAGTCAAATAATGATGAAACAGTACGAGAAATGACCAATAGAGCGATCTCAATTTGGTCATAGGATATTTGACTTTCAGGTTAGTCAAATAATGATGAAACAGTACGATGTCCAAAGCTACGTTTTATGGCAAGTTTGATATTATATAGTGAAGTAAGATCTTCACATTAGGCAAGTTTGATATTATATAGTGAAGTAAGATCCTCACATATGGCAAGTTTGATATTATATAGTGAAGTAAGATCCTCACATATGGCAAGTTTGATATTATATAGTGAAGTAAGATCTTCACATTAGGCAAGTTTGATATTATATAGTGAAGTAAGATCTTCACATATGGCAAGTTTGATATTATATAGTAAAGTAAGATCTTCACATATGGCAAGTTTGATATTATATATTGAAGTAAGGTCTTCACATATGGCAAGTTTGACATTATATAGTGAAGTAAGATCTTCACATATGGCAAGTTTGATATTATATAGTGAAGTAAGATCTTCACATATGGCAAGTTTGATATTATATAGTAAAGTAAGATCTTCACATATGGCAAGTTTGATATTATATCGTNATGAAAAAGTACGAGAAATGACCAATAGAGCGATCTCAATTTGGTCATAGGATATTTGACTTTCAGGTCAGTCAAATACTGATGAAAAAGTACGAGAAATGACCAATAGAGCGATCTCAATTTGGTCATAGGATATTTGACTTTCAGGTCAGTCAAATACTGATGAAAAAGCACGAGAAATGACCAATAGAGCGATCTCAATTTGGTCATAGGATATTTGACTTTCAGGTCAGTCAAATACTGATGAAACAGTACGAGAAATTACCAACGCTATGTTTTATGGCAAGTGAAGTAAGATCTTCACATATGGCAAGTTTGATATTATATATTGAAGGAAGGTTTCACATACCCATAAGGAAGTACAAACGATTAAATCTTCATAAATATATTAAAAACCCGATACCAATTGGGGGGTATTATATGAGAAGGCCTTTAATGTAGGCACTGAGAGGAGCAGGCCAGTTTCATTAGGTGACGATCCTAAGCCCGTGTTAATAGAGTAGGTTTAGTGATGAAAAGGATCTCCAGCCTTTAAAAAACTCTGCTTTAAACCAATGATGAAAGGTCATCAGCAAAATGCGAGTTTCTACTCAGTTTCTATGGATACTGGAAGAAGTAATCGAGAGTTACAGCTGAAACCCTTTCTTTTCACGGTTCGGTGCGTACCCTATATAGCTATATAGGGTACGCACCGAACAAATGTTTGTGGCATGGTAGCATTAAGGAAAGCAACGTCGACCCCAAATAGAATTGAGAAAAGGTGAAATTGAAGATATGAGAGGGAATTTAAATCTTTTTTTTAGGAAATCCGCATGTAAATTTTAACATGCGCCATATATTTCCAATCCGATTTTCAACGAAGATATACGAAGTTTTATGCATAAAAAGAAAAAAATCACCTGCAGTTTATAGGCAATCATTTTTTCTCAAAACACAGTTTTTGCTCATAAGCCCGTTTCACAAAAAACTTCTCGATTATCATCTAGTACAAATACAGGATGGCTAATTAAATGTTTCCTTCAATATTTCGCAGTCAATGCAACATCAAATAGCAAAAGCCGCCACTCATATTGAGTGTTCAAGACTTTTAACATATAATGCAGCAAGACTTTTGGAATCCGGCCAACCTTTTATTAAAGAAGCTTGCATGGCCAAATATTATGCTTCAGGTAAATAAATTGAAATAATATAGAATGTAGGCGTTGAAAACTTTAACAACAATGGAACAGCTTCCAGGCGGGTATACAAAAATTCGACATTGTGCTCAGGTATAAAGTACCCTCTACAGCGCCTGCTATTAATATTTTATAAATTTTCACTATTTATCCCACACTTATATTTGATTATTTTTTATGAACGTTTGGAATCGGCCACGAAAAAAATACCCCCTTCAAGCTTTTGATATTTTACGTTTCTTGGTACGAAGAACCCAAAATATACTCAACGAAATATATTTTGATAGAACATCGGTAGCTTTCTTAATCAAATTGTATCACAGGCATAACACGCAAAAGACCTGGGTTTAATGTGAAGACAGTCTAATGAGAATAATTCTACATAAAGGGTGTCTCATTTTAAGTGACCAACTCAATTTATTCCGAAACTGTTGGAGTGACAAAAAAATTATTCCGACCGAATGTTCATAAAAAAGAGGGGGACGTATTATGATGACCCTGGCTGACTTCTCAAGGTTGTCCTTCAAGGTCAGATGAAGGTCAACTTCATTTTCTTAAATGAGACGACCTGAATTCTATTGCATTTTCGGATTCCCCATTTAATTCTACGTTCATTTAACTATTCACTTCATGTTTTCGTTGAACTTTTTTGCGCCAAATTTGGGGAATGTTTTTTGGTCTGACATACCCGTGTGGCATATTGAATGAAAACTCTCGCCATTTCCTATACGATAGTTTCCTTTTTTCACTTGTTTGTTCATTTTATAAAAAAATCACTCTTGCAATGCATTTCAATATACCACACGGGTATGTCAGACCAAAAACATTCCCAAAATTAGTGCAAAAAAGTTCTTTTTTATGAACATTCGGTCAGAATATTTTTTTGTGACTCAACAGTTTCGGAATAAATTAAGTTGGTCACTTAAAATGGGACACCCTGTATACGAGTTCCTTATTTACTCCCTCGCATAAAGAACAAAAAAATCATTTTGTTAACAATATTTCTTTTGCAATCCCGGCGCTAAAGAAAACGCGCTTAATAATTTACTATAGTTACGTCATCTGCTACCACGAAAAACTCATATTTATAAAACTAACAATGGATGTATTAACTCTATTACAGGAATACCGATGTCTTATTGATATGAAATTAGAATACAGAAAGCCAAAATTACCTGTAAGAAAGGCATTTCAAAATTACTTCAATTTTTATATCTTTCAGAAATGGCGGCTCAAATAACACGACAATGTATTGACTGGATGGGAGGCTTGGGATTCACGAGGGATTATCCCCAGGAGAAATATTACAGGGATTGTAAGGTGGGAACCATTTATGAAGGAACATCAAATATACAACTCAATACAATAGCAAAATATTTGGCCAAAGAATACTCAACATAAATCAGACATATAGGATGTGAGTTGAAAAAATATAAAGAAATTCAGATCAGATTGTTGCTACAAATTGAAATAACTTCTACAAGTCTGCAGAATTTTTTGAAGAAGACAATGATTTCATTTATGCGGACACCAATGAAGAAGCAACAACATAGAACTTGGCAACATGCATAATAAGCTATTCTATTGGTTAAGAGCAATTTTGAAAGTTCGGGATATCTCAAAACATTAACTTAGAATATTCATTGTGATGTAAAGATTGTAAACCCATGTGAATATTGGAAGTAAAATATTGCACCCAAATTGTCCGATTAAACAAAACGTTGAATTTTTACTTATTGCTGTGATTTTTGAAGTTATACTTCTTTAGGCGCGTTATGAAAAAATGATGGGAGTGAAATTTTAAGATCTGCGCGCACCTGTAACAAAAAATTATCACCGCATCAGTGTAACACAAAATTATTACCTCATCAGTGTAACACAAAATTATTACCGTATCAGTGTAACACAGATGAAGTTAGTTATGAAAAAATGATGAAGATGGAGTTAGTTATGAAAAAATGATGAGAGTTAAATTTAAATATTGTGTTTCCTCATTCTATATCCATACAACATCGCGACTCTGTGGCAAGGCCCTTGTTTCATAGTTGGTAGGTTCTGAGTTCACTCCCGGGTGGGGTAGTATGTTTTTTTTATAAATATTTTTAAATTTATTTTTAAAAAGAAGTATAACTTCTCACGCGCGTACATAAACATAGGTACACGCATCCATTTTTATTTCCATATTATTAATCAAAATATTCAATAAAAGTCGCTTGTATTTTTCCCTTGGCTGTAGAGAACCATAAAAAGTGCACTGAACGTAAAGAAATATATCACTTGTGGGAATACATATTTGTTCTCATTTAGTGAACCAGACTTTTTGTATAAAATGGAGTCTCTACAAACAATTCTATCACTTGTGGAACGCTCATTGTATATGACTTGGCAGGTTCCAGAATTAAAGGCGGTATGTCAATTTATCCATTCTTTAGTCCATATCCAGAGCGCAGAGTCTTTTCGCTATAAAATATAGTATTTCGATTTACTAAAATTAAACGAACAAAAATATCTTAATATCATCTTTATTTCAAATATTTTATCACAAATTGGAATTCCTATATTCATATATATATATAATTTTTTTTTCAAGAAATCATTTGAAAAAGTGAAAAACAAATAAAAAACATAAAATATAAATAAATAAGTTTACATAAAATATGACTATGAAAAAATAAACACAAGAAAGCGTTTAGTGAAGAAAATTAAATGAAATGTCCAGGTTTTGTCAAAATAAATCAATTTGAATTGTCGTTGTTGCAGCAGCAATCATAAGCCAAAGAAGACTAAACTCACTGATATTGGTAAACATTTGTTTCATTATAGCAAATAATCACCATCATAAAGAATGAGTATAATTGTTGTGAGACGTTATGGGTCTTCTTTTGGTTTGTACTGCTGCATTGATGGCCAAACACTTTTTAGTTTTGCCCTGGTACGTAGACCCAACCATCTGAAGACACGATATGAAACGACTTTAAAGAAAGTTCTAACGACTTTTAAACTTTTAAAAAAAATTTCACCTGTACAAAGTACCAGTTCAACCAATTCAAAACTATCAGTATGATGTATAAAAATGTTATGTGCTTCAGAAATGGAAGTATGGTCATTTAGGATAAAACGAACGGCGAATCAAGATTTAAACCGTGGGTCCACACGAAAAAATAAAATCTAAATCGTAACGTAATTACACATTTAATTTTTTTTTTGTAACGTTTCACAAAAGATTACAATGACATTTGAAGAAATTTTCAATAAATTTTTCATACAATAAACAAAGTCAGTTAAAACAAAATGAAACAATATTTGTTATTTTAATAAACAATAGATAGAAAAGCAGGCAGGAAACAAAGAAATGAAGGGGACGTGGCAATATAATAAATAAGTCTCTTGTAGGGCTGAGTCCACCAATATTAAGTTAAGCAAAATTGAGATAATATTTTTTTGAAGTTCTGGTTTGTATAGGTTTTTAATGGAAATATCAAAAAATAATTAACAGTAGCGTCAGAATGATCTAAATATTAAAGCAGCATAATCGCTTTAGACTTCAAATCTGGTAGATCTGTTTTTTTGGTCAATTTCTTGTGTTCGGCATTAAACCAGTTCAATCGATTATGGTGAAATTTTCTAAAATATTGAGATTAGGCGCAGATATGGTCCCACATCTATTTCATTAAAAAAAAATTCAGCAATTTCGTCTGTAAATGTAAAATCTTTTATTTGTCATTTTCAAATGGTTTGTCCAAATTTAAAGAATAAGTTTGAGAGTAGCCTTCCATTGAATGCACAAGAATTTCATTAGAATATTATTTTGAAGTATTTCCTCTGCAAAGTTGACTTGGAAGACTTTAATCTCCCTCTATTCTGTTATTGACAATAAAATAATTTGAATTTAGAAATGGTATTGTAAATACCATTTCTTTTTGTAGTCATTATGGAAAATAAAATAATTGAACTTAATACGGGTGGACCTGAACCTGAATTTAAATATTAAAAGAATTTTATGTCAGATTGGCGTCGGATCTCAGCTAAATGCTGAGAAGATGAAAATTCTTGGTGATTTTGGAGAAAAAAAAACCTTAAACATTCTATAAAAGGATTGAGTCATTTTAAAAACAATTCCAAAAACTCCACATTAACATATTGTTCAATAAATGAATTATTGATAATATAACCGTAACGCTGGCAGGGTAACTACAACACTTGTAAGTAAGACATTGACACAATTGTTACAATTCCTCTAGAACCAATTGTTATGAAATATGTGGACATGGACAGAGGTTGTGAAATTTAGAAACATATTTGAGATATGTCTGCAATATTTTGTTAATGAAGATACATACTACAGATTTCTACTATGAATTACAACGGGTTCATTTTCAATCAGTAATCTGTGTTGAGTGAAATGTAAAACAATGAAATTTGGATGAGATCTGTGTTAGTGAAGTGTTAAAGCTTGGTAAGTAAGAACAAATAGAAACAATCTGTTCGGATGTTCAGCACATTAAATTTAAGAAATAAGTAATACAACATAATATAGCACTAAGATAGCGAAATGGACGTCTAGAGGGAACAGGAGGGAGTAGCAAGAGACATCTACCTGCAAACAGATAAATCATTAACAGGTTTCAATAGTTACGTAGCTGTTGAGTTATCATCTAATAGTATCTAACCTACTTTGGTGACGAAGTATGTTATGACGAGTGAACATATGCGGGACACGACACTGGAGATCACTTCAGGGAAAGAAATTGAAGAAAAAACTCGAGACATGCTCCTAAAAACTTTTCTCAACATTTTTGGTTATGGAGGAAACGATATCGAATAGTTTTTGTCCACCTTTTGTCCACTCAAGATCTCATGGAAGTACTTTAAAATGAGTGAAAGCAGAGAAATTAAATTATACTTGAATCTCACTTATTTGAATAATTTTGAATTAACCTTAAAATTAAATTTTTCATAAATAGTAGGTACAGAGTGGTAAGCCACACTGATATCGTCGGCTAACTACTTAGCAAATCTGGTAAGTCACATTTCGTAAATTTAGGTTTTTCTGCAAATATTTTCTTTTTCCCCTCGCTTGTCTTAACCTGAATGAGGTTACATTGTTAATATGAAACGAAAATCCACGTTTTAAAAAAGTGCACTTACGAGGTTTGCTAGATTAGTGGGGCCGACGATATGTGACAATTTAATACTTACACACTAATATCTACTAAAGGAGAAACGTCAAAACAAAAAACACACAAACATTGAAAAAATTGAGTATTTTGAAGAATGAGTATTGAGTATTGAAGTGGGGAAGTATCTGACGATAGAGATCCTAAGAATCCACAGACGTACTGAAGAGACAGACGGGAAAATGTCGAATGTGCGTCTGCCATTGAGCAGAAAGTTGAAAAAATTTAACACCTGACCATTCTGTGCCATCAATTGTTACTGAAACAAAAAATAAATTTTCAAGACTTTAGTTACTCAGAAATCATTGCCAACATAACTTTAAATATGTTGAGAATGTCGTAATAGACGAAAACGCTCCATAACTCTACCAAATTCATAGTAGACACAAACTTTATTCCTTTGAAAATCATCATTATTAGTGGACGAAGAATGAGACTGCAAGTCTAGGTGATTTCTTGTCTGCTGTTAAAAGTTTTCAATTAAAGGGACTGCTTGAAGAAGTCTTAAGTCTTAGCAATGTTGTTGTTAACGTTTTCAACGACTCACACTGTGTCTCCAGGCCAAGAAAGGTGGCCTCTCCAACAGGATCTGTCCATAATGCTGACGGCTCTAGATTAGTTGGGTTTGATGGATAATTGCTGGCTGCTCATGATTTACATCATGAGCAGCCAGCATACATAGACGACAACTATCAGATACTTCAGAGTTTAGCAAGGATTTATATACCAACTCTTTGAGGAACTATCTGGAGCAGCACGGTTGGGTCCAACGAAGGAAAAACACAATGAGTGAGTTGTCGTTGTCTTAGCAATAATCTGTTATTCTGGACGCGACATAATATACTCTAAAAAATATATCAATAGCTGGTTCTTTTACGAGCTTAGATGAGTTTTTTGTAAATAAAGCCACGACGTTATTTTCAATTTTGAACAATAAATAATCATTTGTTTATCTGCGAAAGGAAAAACTTGGAGTTTTAATCAAACAAAAACTTTATATTAAACATCTTCTTCTTTCTTCTATTATTTTTAAATAGTTCGTATCAATTGAATTTGTTATTTACATCACTGAGCAGCACTTAAATCAGTTGGTGAAGTGGAGGTGAGAAATGATTTTCTCTGGTTCATCGTTGGATAGCAGAGGTGTAAGATGATGCGGTAGCCTCATGTCCTTTTTGAAGGCATATTACATTCGCCTAAAATACGACCAACTGATAGTTGAACTTGGCTGACATCACATGCAGGTGGAGTTGATTTTGTCATGAGGTAACGGTGGGTCAAGCAATAATACATAGTTTAATATAACCCAGTAATGGTTTAATGTAACCCTGTTAATTGTACATGTTTGATTAAAAGTCCAAATTTTTCCAGTCAAGGTCTTCTCAATTTCTTACCTCTTAAGGGAACATTGTGAGTCTTTGGTGAACAAATGAGTCTGGACACAGCTTCAACAAATTGACTTTTGGTGTCACTATCTTTTTCCTTTTCTTTTTTCTTGCCCAATCTCATAACTGAAAAACAACAACCATTGGTATTTTAGGCACTCGACAGAATAAGCAATCATTTCCCTTTCGTATTTGGTATTGAAAAATAGTTGCGTTCAACTTTACACGATTGTTTACATCCAGAGAAAAAGAAATTCATTCTTGAATCGTGATCAATCGTCAACACAATGTCTGAATCTACCCCCCCCCCCCNCCCCCCCCCCGGATAACCCGGAAGTCTTATCAAACACAGTAGAGTCATCAATATCAAATGGCTAAATTGACTTTTGTAATCTATAGTAACTGTTAGTGTAAATATTAACGTCATAGATGAGGGAGATAACTTTTACTTCTGAATACGGATTCATTTTGACGATAACGTGTGACCTCCGAAGATTTAATATTTTAATACTAAATAATCAAATTTACTCCCCGGAAATAATAAATTTCAAAGTTTAATCTTGTCTTCAAAGGAAGACAAGATTAAATCATTTACTGGGTTATATTAAACTATGTATTATTGCTTGACCCATTTGTCGAATGGAGAGAATTGGCAATACTGCTAGCGGTGTGTACCCGATTTATTTACTGCATTATCTCGCAGGGAATGTTCAATATTGACACGATCGGCGAATAAATTATTCAAATTAATTAACATTATTGTATTTTCTTTATCATTATAAAAATGGGGTTTCTACCCGTCAATTCGTTAAAAAAAGATTAGCCCTGGAGCTGTAATAACGTGTGCTCCAGGTCGTCTGATTACAACTGTAAAAACTTACTTTTCTGTTTCTTTTCTTTAGTGGAAAAACAAATGTTAAAAGAGTAAGCACTAGGTTGTTCTCCAAGCGATGAAAGTCTCATGATCTGCAAACATTTAAAGTTTCCTTTCATACTCAGCTTTCCACTGGAACTTTCTTGTTTCTTGTTAGATCCACTGAGTAGATCAGACTTATTGCTAACGTCAACTTGTTTGGAAGGGGTCAACCAGTAATCTAACTGAAGATCTAAACACTCGGACAAGAATTGCAGCTCCACACTGAAATCAGAAAAGCGATTAAAATAGTTGGTAGTTTTGTTTCAGTACAGTAAGTTATTGTTTTGGGTACGAGAACTTTTACCTGCATGATCATGAAGATTTATTGAGGTTAAATTAAATGCATGAGACATATTCACCATTAAAAATTTCCCAAACAGCGTAGGAAAAAAGAAAGAATAACTAATAATATTAAAACAAAATTTCACCATGGTGAAATCGACACGGAAGCAATGCGTGACACCTATATCAAAATATATGTATCAGTGTATCTCCCTTTCAGCCTCAGTAGTTAGGTGGTCCGATTGTTTGGGCTCGACTCTTCTCCAGAGTACAAGAGAGTGTGGATCTACAGATGCAATCCTGTTTAGAATGGTCCCAGGAGATGATCAAATGATTACTTCGCCACCATAATAACTTGTTTTATTTAATCTATATATTACAGTCAATGTGTAAAATTCAGATATTCTATAGAATGACTAGTTATTCTATAAAATGCGGGGCGTTTAAAGTCATATAGCTCTTTAAAAAGTTGTGCCCCGGAACGAGCTTTGGCTTGTACATTGTGACATTGCCTTGTAACAACGATTAACTCCGAGTAAAATTATATTCTGCCCAACCCTACCTCCACTATCACTTTTCATGATGGCCACGTAAAGCAAGTAACACACAATTATTTTTTTTAAAAAAAGTAGGTATGGGAGACTCAGATTTTTTATCTGATTTTGAACAGATCATTCAATGTTTATAATTGTTTAAAACTGCATTTTACAAAAATTTTAAAATAAGAAAAAATAATTAATAAATAATCTTCAGATAGTTTAATTCTGAACCAAGAAGTAGAATGTCTCAGAGGTCCTCACAAAGATTAATACAATCGTAAAGACATTACGAAATGACATTACAGCACATTGTGATGTACCTACCACTAGACTTTGTATTCACCTCAACCAGGAAGATTAGGAATGTTTTTATGGTCATGTCGCGTCTAAAATAATTTATGCTAAAGGTGCGTGTTCCTCGAGTCGACTGATACGACCGTCTGTGAGCGTTGATCGTACGATTAATTGTTGAACGATTATTGTTCCTCGGAACGTTGTATACGATTTTTTGCAGTCAGTGTGTTTTAGAAGCTTGTGCTGTGTACTTCTCTGTTAAAAATGAGTTTACCTGCACGTAAGAGGAAAATTCTCCAGTGCCTTTTGATTCAAGAGATGGAGGAAGACGAAATAGTCTACCAATTGTTTGGTATTAAGAGGACCACTGTTCAAAATGAGTAAGAGGAAAATTCTCCAGTGCCTTTTGATTCAAGAGATGGAGGAAGACGAAATAGTCTACCAATTGTTTGGTATTAAGAGGACCACTGTTCAAAATGAGTAAGAGGAAAATTCTCCAGTGCCTTTTGATTCAAGNGGGGGGGGGGGGGGGGAAGCGAAAAAAGAAAAGGCGTCGCATATGGGAGTCGTCATATTTAGAGAAAATAAATCACTCCCTATTGCTGAAGGATTTAAAGGAGAATAACAGTGGGTTATTCAGAATAAAATGGAATTTATGGTCTGGCTGCCACAGCTCTGGGTGCTCCGCATACAGAGAAATTAACAAAAGACACTTTTCATTTTCCCACTCCATCAGTCAAATACTAAAAAGCAACAACACCACACACAAAATAGGAGACATCTGGGTGGGGACTAGATTTCGACGAATCCCGGGGTGTTTACACGAGCGGCGAACGAGCGTCCCTTTGATGATTCGCCGGGAAACCGACATCGCGCGGATCAGGCTCGAGCACGAACGAGCATCCACTTCGACCTTGATCGGCTCGCGGCGACTGTTTACACTGCCTGAGCCTTGAACGAATGCTTGTCCGTCACCCCTGTTCGCGACGAATGCTCGAGCAGTGAAAATGAGGCTTCAGGTTAATATTTCAACCAAACGCAGATAAAGATAGAGTAAATGTGTAAATACACTTTAGATTTCTAAACTTAAATTTTTGGTGCAAAAGGAAGCAGCCTTTCCTTTTCATTCCAAAAAAAAAAAAAAAAAAAAAAAAAANCCTTTTTTTTTTAAAAAAAAAAAAAAAAAAAAAAAAAAAAAAAAATCAATTTAGTAATTATTTGATTGCGATAGAAGATTTAGAAATAAGACCGGGAAAATGAATGAATAGACATATTATATTGTCTTACTAAGTCCCTTAGGGGAATACAGTGTTGTCAAAAAATAGCCTCTTGCACTTGCGACTGAACAGGGTTCTTTCAGGTTTGGACAGATAAACAGGTGTTGAACAGCCTGCAGATTACGAATGTCTTGAACTGAGCTACATTTCGTATATTCGTGAGCTAAATTCCTCTTTGGGGCTATGTAAGCCCCTGCACCTAAGCCTCTTATGGGCTTTTTGTGCTTGGAAATTAGCTTGTTTCCTAGCTAAGGCCTAAGATCTGCGCAAGCTTGATCAGCCTTTTGGCTAGGTGTTTTGCATGAATGTCAAGCCTGGGATGCAGCTGTCCCATACTTAGTCTCCACGCAATGAGGGAGTCGCAATCAAAGATAACGTGAGAATATACAAGCCACATTTATTTAAGACATTTTCTTCTGGAGGTTGAATGTCTCATTTTGGTCTAGCAACTGGTCATCTAAGTTCGTAGTCGGCTTAGTGAGCGGTAAGTTGTAAAGGGCTGGGATCCACCGGGGACAAGTTGATCTCTTAGGATGAATTGGATTTTGGGGCTACTTGGTTCCTGATTTGAACACAGTTTTCCGACTGAGTGCTCTCCAAACCTCTAGTTCTTGAGATGAAACTTCTCCTTGACTCAAAAGGTTTCTCTAATTTATTTAACCACATTTCAGAAGTTCTACATTATAAAACAATTTAGTTACAATGTTCCAGGAACGGAATGGATGGACTTTACGGAGAACACTAACCTCTTACTGGATCTCTCAATCGAGCATGAAAATCTGACGTCAACTACAGATTCAAATCAAAACTTTTGGAATATACCTGCAAATGCACAATTTATGACATTCCCTCCAGACAATGAGACAACAACGTTAAAGGGAGACTTTGAGTGGACAACCCATGATTTAACATATTTTGGTTATAAACCCAACTGGACATTTGCCGGTAAGTATTTTCCTCAGAAAATTGAGAAGTTATACTTCTAATAAAGCCCAAGTAAATTACCATCAGGCTACACATACCTGATGTACCTACTTATCGGTTTCAATACTAAAAACTCATTGTATTCTTGTAATTATTTTTGACAGAATGAAGTATAGTTTTAACTCCAAGATTCTTTTTTAAACGTCTACCGCTTATTTCCACGATAACTTTTGAACGTCGTCTGATTTTGATGAAACTAAATTTACAGTTTCATGAAAATGCATCAATCATACCCTGCTTTTAATATGTTCATAGAATTTTCTTATTAGATTTTGGGACCTATTGGCTCACTCGAGTCTCCTGTACGAAATTTTATCGCCATTGTCCCTTATTAGCCCACTATCCCTAACTTCTGATTTTGTGTGTTTGAAAATTTTTCAAAACTTTCAAGTAGATTTATTTATTATTCAGAAGAAAAAAAACATGAAAAATGTCATCATGATAATTTTCTCACCGGGCCTCTTAAGAAATCCCGGGCCTAGAGGAATTCCTCCCACTTCACCCTCCCGCCGGGTCTGGTAAGAGCTACACCAAAATAAATAAAATTCAATAGCCACAACCATTTAAAAAAAAAATTAGGTCCGTAAAATTAGATTTGATCTTTAGGCATCACCAGCAACTGAAAATTAAGCAACGTTAGGAACAGCTTTCTAGGAACTATCTTTAGTGGCTCCAGACTTGAGCTTTGTCCTCTGCGTTCACGATAGTCAATGAATCAGGTTAAAAATTGGAAAAACAAATGTGCGACATGACAACTATGATGTAGTTGATAAGGTTCTGGGGGGGGGGGGGGAAGAGAGATTTCTCCATTGTAATCCCTACCATAGCAGCTACTGATGATGGATTTAAACAATTTTCAGACGAAAAGAAGTTACACGAAGTTCGTGATTTCACACACAATACTTATTTACAATTGGGGGGGAGATCTCTCTCTATTGTAATCCCTACCATAGCAGCTACTAATGATCGATTTAAACAATTTTCAGACGAAAAGAAGTTTCACGAAGTTCGTGATTTCACACACAATACTTATTTACAATTGGGCCCAGAAGAATCTACAACAGAATTGAACACTGCACACGACTTTATGATCAACATAAACGACAGCTATGTGTGTGAAAAATACGGCAATCTGACCAGCAGTGAACAAGAACGAGAGTGTCATATAGAAGACTTCTACCCATTTACAGTGACCACCCCACGGCCGCCCACGTCAACTTGGAATCCTTTCCTCATTCAATCTGAGGAGAGAGCTGAATTAGACCGAATTGCCAAAGAGAAAAGAATGGCAACTAACAATGCTATGCGAGACGCACTGAAAAGTGGACAGTTTGGCGGACTAGGGGGACTATTTGGAGGAGGGATCATTCCGATCAATCTTGGAAATTTGGGGAATCTGGGAGGTTTGGGCAACTTGATGGGTGAGTAAGTTTGATTGATTATTCGTGTTGATGAATAATTCCTACGTCCAGATAAAGAGATGTTTGAGAATTATGGACGCAGTCCTGAATATTTAAGATTTGGTTCCCACCAGACCAACGGACGCTTAATAAGACCTTTGAGAAGGCTAATAGAGATTGAGTCTTTGTTTTGTTTTCGTCCAGTTATTTTCTGATCACATACATATTATATTCTTGTTCTTTAGGTGGAATGAAAACCATATCTGTTAAGATGGCAGGAGGAACTACTGCCAGAACAACCTCAACAACCCCCATGTCAACAATGAGTAGAAAAACTTTTAAACCCCGGCCTGACCCTCAAGATTTTATGGCATGGAAATACCTGGAGGATGGCTCACCCCGTCCTCCAATGAGAGAAGATGAATTTATTCACATCATACAGAAATATTCAACCCCACCTCCATATTACATGCCTCCTGTGTCAGTGGGTGCCAATCTGAGTGAGGACATATTGGCACAACTCAACTCGAATGACAATGTGACACTGTTATTTGAATGTGATGAAGCACAGAGAGATCGCATTTTCAATCTCATTAATCCATTTGTACAACAACACACTGCCATGGACCTCCTTAACGTGAATGTTAAAGTAGACAGATTCACTGCTCCGACAACGACAGCAAAAGACAGATTCACTGCTCCGACAACGACAGCAAAAAAATATTCAGAAACACCTCCATCAACTAAGAAAACACATGAGACAAGAATATTTACCACGGAACCTCTTCATAACAGGACCACATTTCCATGGAGGGCCGACTGGTCTCAAACATGGTCTGTGACTCCAGACCCATTTAATCAGGAAAATCTTATAAAAGTTTTAAATGAAGGACAAGAAGGAAATCATCCATGGAAATTAAACGCCTTTAAAGAAAGACTCACACCAAAGTATGATGAAGATCCAAAGTTGCGAGAGCTGGAGAAAAATTTTGATAACATTTTTGATGAGGATGCTCAAATCAAAAGGCAACAACATGCAGACAAAGTGGTGGAAGAAATAAATAGACAAAAAGAAAAGAGGAGAGAGAAGGGCATCACGAGGCAACTCTACTGGAAAGAATCGCTGACGAAAAAGGTGGAACCTTTGTTTGAAGAGAAGAGCACCAAAAGCACCACAGGTACGAATAAAAATAGGGGATATCAGAATTGCCTTTTTGATAAATTTTATTCAAATTAAGTAATAATATGGTGTTTACTCGAAGTAAAAACTATCACAAGATGACGTTGTGATAATGCAGTGACAAGTTTTCCAAATAGAAAAACACTTATCTACAACAAAAGGAAACAGGTAAATTTAGTTTTCAAACTTAATCCAAAAGACAAATAGCTTCATTAATGTATTATTTATGGTGTCAAATAAAGGCAAAAAGCCGACATCCAATGACAGCTGTGAAAATAATTAAAAAAACATTTTACGCAACCAAAAAGATTCCTTCTAAATTTATCAACAAGAAAATTTAATTCTCTTTTGACAACCTACATATACCTTGGCCAACGACCCTGAAGTATAGTAATGCAAAGCCGGCTCCGGAGCATAAGCGGTTTTTTTTTTTAAAAAAAAAAAATGACATCAGTCAATCTATCACAGTCCTCACAACTACAGTTTAGTAAGGCACGCAAAATCACAAAATGCCGGTGGAAAATTAAAGAAAGCAAGGTACTCTAATTAATTTTAAATTTAAAACCCAATTTGACGCATAATTCATTTTATTTTTTTCTCTTTGACAGAAAGCAAATCTGTAGAGTTACGAAGACTATTCAGTATTTTAAACAAAGATCTAACAAGTCAACCCTACAACATGTTTAACTGGCATCAAGGAACAAGCATAAAGTCTGCTGTAATATTTGAAAATACTCTGGATAAAATAGTGAAAGAGACTCAATTTGAAACAACCAAGAGCCGATGGACCACTCCAGTCGAAGACAGAGAGCGACTCCAAACAATTCTCTCATTCATGTTCCCATATATAGAGAAAAAATCTGAAATATTTGAAACTGGACATGACTCAAAGAAAAGAGAAGAAAAACACATGGAACGAGATGGCAAACACAAAACAACGTTTGATCCTTGGGGTGATGAAACATCGGGACCTGATTTTAGAAATCTTTTTCAGCATTCAACAAATGCCACAAAAACAAAAACATAAAATTTCAAATCTGAATTGAATGAAAAATATGAATTTTGAGAGCATTACAATATTTATTCATCAACCTTCAGCACTCAAAAACAATAGCAAGTAGTGGTAGAAGATTCATTTTCCTCCGCGATTGGAAAAAAATTCCTACGCGATTACGGGTCTGTCAAGTATTGTGGAATTGACTGGGGGGGGGGGGGGGTTT
>CM022878.1:4839970-4851110 GCA_012654025.1 Pachypsylla venusta | reverse complement strand
GGAGGAGAAATACCGAACAAGACACTTACCTTGGTTTTGGAGGCGGCGAGATTACATTCATATTGGGAGATGAGGGAGGAGAAATACCGAACAAGACACTTACCTTGGTTTTGGAGGCGGCGAGATTACATTCATATTGGGAGATGAGGGAGGAGAAATACCGAACAAGACACTTACCTTGGTTTTGGAGGTGGCGAGATTACATTCATATTGGGAGATGAGGGAGGAGAAATACCGAACAAGACACTTACCTTGGTTTTGGAGGTGGCGAGATTACATTCATTTTGGGAGATGAGGGAGGAGAAATACCGAACAAGACACTTACCTTGGTTTTGGAGGCGGCGAGATTACATTCATATTGGGAGATGAGGGAGGAGATATTTTATCGCCAGTGATTGTGCCGATGGTGTCTTTATTGTTGATAATGTTGTTATTGTTCAGTTGAAGGTTGGTGGGAGAGGAAGGCATGGCCATGTCATTTTCTTTGTTAATAGAACTCATACATTCTAAGTTAGAACTGACGTCCAATGAAGCGTCATAAGATAGCACACATGTACCCAGTCTTACTTCGTTGATGAATGGAATAAATATTTGTGACGACTCATCATCAGAACTGAAAAACAACAACATATTTATGATGGATATCTCGAGTGGTATGGACAATTTCTTCGTCATTACAACGTTACAGGGTTTTTGAGATCGCGTACAATAAAAATATCTAATTTATTTACATGTAAAATACCTCATCCAAAGCGTGGGAAGAAGGGAAAGTCCCCATCACATTCGCACTATTTCTTCGTTGAACGGAAAGAGAAATACGTTTAACGAGAAAAGAGTGCGAGCGGGGTTCGTCAGATGACCTGTGTAGTGTCCCCAAGGCATTTACGAATAACTTGGCTTCCTGACACCAAGGCCCCAGAGTGTCTACTGCAAAGGCAAGAAACATATGATTTTGTTTTATGGTCTTATATTTATTTTACCTCGTAACTCTATCACTTATTGTCGCCCTTACTTGGCTACTCAATTCTCTTCATGAGGCTAAGTGCAACCTTGTACACCTAGAAAATTCCAAAAATAACCGGGGATCACGATTCCAGTATCGTGGTTTCGTAATGGCAAGTGAGCCAAAAAGACTGTCATATTTCAAATCGTTATTCGATTTTCAACGGATTCATCACGTTTACGATCATAAAGTATACGTAGAAAAATTAGGCCCAGCTCTCATTGGGCCAGGCTATGAGGTCAGACTTTTTACTCCATACGGGCCACATTTCATACTTGCATCCACCAGCAAATCAGATCGACAGTTCGCAGAACTGCTAGTGCCCACTTTTTTTTGTGCCTACAGTAGTATGTACTCAAAATCATTCTGGCATTATGGTGAACAAGCTATACAGAAAGCAAGGTCAGTATAACAATTTCCTCAACTGCAATCTTACTCATTATGTACTACGACTTTTACAAATTTTCAAAAGAGGTTTCCTATTATCTAATGTCAAATATTTTTTAAATTCAATTCTAACGCTCCTTCTATTTTTCTCACCTCTTTTCCTTGTATGTGAGCATAGCCTCTGCCACAGGTAACTGTATCGTGCTAGAAGACTGATTTACATAATGCAGGATACGAGAGACAGCTTCTGAACCATCTTGCTGAACTCGGTCCAAACTTTCCTTCCAACTCTCTGACACGAACATCGAGTTGTATGNCTACACCTGATTTTTTATTACTGATAACACTTTGTAATAAAAGTCGCAGTTTGTCGCAGATAAAACAATTGAAATTTTAATATCACATAGACATAACAGTCCGGACAATTTATTATATTGATTACAGAACATCTTCTAATTTCTGAATGCGAAAGATTTCGGTTTTAAAAAAAAAAAAAAAAAAAAATGTAAATGTACCTACATTTCTTAGTGTTATTATGTCACAATTTTTGTGGGCATCATAACATTACAAGGTATTCTCAAAAATCACTCCAATATACAACTCAGCTACAACTAAACAATTTCCTTATAATGCTATTAATTGTCGCTATTACTATAGCTACTTATTAGTCCTCAGGAGACTGAGAGTTTCCTCCAATCACAACCAGACCAAGAATAAATATAAATTTATTTGATGACTATTTGACGAACAAGTTTAATCACTTAACTAGCATACACAGCTTTTCAAAAATAAGAAAAGTAAGTTCTGAATTACCTAAATATCGACACAAGGAACTGTTACAGAGAAGAGGTACAAGAAAAAATTTGATGTAAGTCTGCCAGTCTGGAGGTTTATATGATAACTGATCCACGTAATGCCTCAACACAGAATTATAGAAGCTGTCTGTACCAATGAGAATGATTTTGATTTGGTTGGGAGGTTTGGGGTTTGTGTTACAGCTGAAATATATAAAACAAAATATTAGAAAAAAATATTATACCGGCTAGAAACATGAATGATGAAGAATGTTGATCTTGTAATAAAAAATAGTTAGCCTGAGATGTACGTCTGTTACAGAGTTTTATCTCCTTGAAAATCCTTAATGAATTCACAGATTTTTATAGAACAGGGATTCCCAAACTTTTTGGTACTGCGCCCCCCTTTCTTGAAATGAAAGCCTCCCACGCCCCCCTCCCCTTTACATTATAAATTATGAATGGTTATGGGTGTTGTTGAATGCTATCTCATTCAAAACGCTAATGCTGAATGCTATATCATTTAAAACGCTAATGAAATGCTAAATTCTATTTCATCCAAAACGCTAATGTGTTGCTGAATGCTATCTCATTCAAAACGCTAATGTGTTGCTGAATGCTATCTCATTCAAAACGCTAATGTGTTGCTGAATGCTATCTCATTCAAAACGCTAATGTGTTGCTGAATGCTATCTCATTCAAAACGCTAATGTGTTGCTGAATGCTATCTCATTCAAAACGCTAATGTGTTGCTGAATGCTATCTCATTCAAAACGCTAATGTGTTGCTGAATGCTATCTCATTCAAAACGCTAATGTGTTGCTGAATGCTATCTCATTCAAAACGCTAATGTGTTGCTGAATGCTATCTCATTCAAAACGCTAATGTGTTGCTGAATGCTATCTCATTCAAAACGCTAATGTGTTGCTGAATGCTATCTCATTCAAAACGCTAATGTGTTGCTGAATGCTATCTCATTCAAAACGCTAATGTGTTGCTGAATGCTATCTCATTCAAAACGCTAATGTGTTGCTGAATGCTATCTCATTCAAAACGCTAATGTGTTGCTGAATGCTATCTCATTCAAAACGCTAATGTGTTGCTGAATGCTATCTCATTCAAAACGCTAATGTGTTGCTGAATGCTATCTCATTCAAAACGCTAATGTGTTGCTGAATGCTATCTCATTCAAAACGCTAATGTGTTGCTGAATGCTATCTCATTCAAAACGCTAATGTGTTGCTGAATGCTATCTCATTCAAAACGCTAATGTGTTGCTGAATGCTATCTCATTCAAAACGCTAATGTGTTGCTGAATGCTATCTCATTCAAAACGCTAATGTGTTGCTGAATGCTATCTCATTCAAAACGCTAATGTGTTGCTGAATGCTATCTCATTCAAAACGCTAATGTGTTGCTGAATGCTATCTCATTCAAAACGCTAATGTGTTGCTGAATGCTATCTCATTCAAAACGCTAATGTGTTGCTGAATGCTATCTCATTCAAAACGCTAATGTGTTGCTGAATGCTATCTCATTCAAAACGCTAATGTGTTGCTGAATGCTATCTCATTCAAAACGCTAATGTGTTGCTGAATGCTATCTCATTCAAAACGCTAATGTGTTGCTGAATGCTATCTCATTCAAAACGCTAATGTGTTGCTGAATGCTATCTCATTCAAAACGCTAATGTGTTGCTGAATGCTATCTCATTCAAAACGCTAATGTGTTGCTGAATGCTATCTCATTCAAAACGCTAATGTGTTGCTGAATGCTATCTCATTCAAAACGCTAATGTGTTGCTGAATGCTATCTCATTCAAAACGCTAATGTGTTGCTGAATGCTATCTCATTCAAAACGCTAATGTGTTGCTGAATGCTATCTCATTCAAAACGCTAATGTGTTGCTGAATGCTATCTCATTCAAAACGCTAATGTGTTGCTGAATGCTATCTCATTCAAAACGCTAATGTGTTGCTGAATGCTATCTCATTCAAAACGCTAATGTGTTGCTGAATGCTATCTCATTCAAAACGCTAATGTGTTGCTGAATGCTATCTCATTCAAAACGCTAATGTGTTGCTGAATGCTATCTCATTCAAAACGCTAATGTGTTGCTGAATGCTATCTCATTCAAAACGCTAATGTGTTGCTGAATGCTATCTCATTCAAAACGCTAATGTGTTGCTGAATGCTATCTCATTCAAAACGCTAATGTGTTGCTGAATGCTATCTCATTCAAAACGCTAATGTGTTGCTGAATGCTATCTCATTCAAAACGCTAATGTGTTGCTGAATGCTATCTCATTCAAAACGCTAATGTGTTGCTGAATGCTATCTCATTCAAAACGCTAATGTGTTGCTGAATGCTATCTCATTCAAAACGCTAATGTGTTGCTGAATGCTATCTCATTCAAAACGCTAATGTGTTGCTGAATGCTATCTCATTCAAAACGCTAATGTGTTGCTGAATGCTATCTCATTCAAAACGCTAATGTGTTGCTGAATGCTATCTCATTCAAAACGCTAATGTGTTGCTGAATGCTATCTCATTCAAAACGCTAATGTGTTGCTGAATGCTATCTCATTCAAAACGCTAATGTGTTGCTGAATGCTATCTCATTCAAAACGCTAATGTGTTGCTGAATGCTATCTCATTCAAAACGCTAATGTGTTGCTGAATGCTATCTCATTCAAAACGCTAATGTGTTGCTGAATGCTATCTCATTCAAAACGCTAATGTGTTGCTGAATGCTATCTCATTCAAAACGCTAATGTGTTGCTGAATGCTATCTCATTCAAAACGCTAATGTGTTGCTGAATGCTATCTCATTCAAAACGCTAATGTGTTGCTGAATGCTATCTCATTCAAAACGCTAATGTGTTGCTGAATGCTATCTCATTCAAAACGCTAATGTGTTGCTGAATGCTATCTCATTCAAAACGCTAATGTGTTGCTGAATGCTATCTCATTCAAAACGCTAATGTGTTGCTGAATGCTATCTCATTCAAAACGCTAATGTGTTGCTGAATGCTATCTCATTCAAAACGCTAATGTGTTGCTGAATGCTATCTCATTCAAAACGCTAATGTGTTGCTGAATGCTATCTCATTCAAAACGCTAATGTGTTGCTGAATGCTATCTCATTCAAAACGCTAATGTGTTGCTGAATGCTATCTCATTCAAAACGCTAATGTGTTGCTGAATGCTATCTCATTCAAAACGCTAATGTGTTGCTGAATGCTATCTCATTCAAAACGCTAATGTGTTGCTGAATGCTATCTCATTCAAAACGCTAATGTGTTGCTGAATGCTATCTCATTCAAAACGCTAATGTGTTGCTGAATGCTATCTCATTCAAAACGCTAATGTGTTGCTGAATGCTATCTCATTCAAAACGCTAATGTGTTGCTGAATGCTATCTCATTCAAAACGCTAATGTGTTGCTGAATGCTATCTCATTCAAAACGCTAATGTGTTGCTGAATGCTATCTCATTCAAAACGCTAATGTGTTGCTGAATGCTATCTCATTCAAAACGCTAATGTGTTGCTGAATGCTATCTCATTCAAAACGCTAATGTGTTGCTGAATGCTATCTCATTCAAAACGCTAATGTGTTGCTGAATGCTATCTCATTCAAAACGCTAATGTGTTGCTGAATGCTATCTCATTCAAAACGCTAATGTGTTGCTGAATGCTATCTCATTCAAAACGCTAATGTGTTGCTGAATGCTATCTCATTCAAAACGCTAATGTGTTGCTGAATGCTATCTCATTCAAAACGCTAATGTGTTGCTGAATGCTATCTCATTCAAAACGCTAATGTGTTGCTGAATGCTATCTCATTCAAAACGCTAATGTGTTGCTGAATGCTATCTCATTCAAAACGCTAATGTGTTGCTGAATGCTATCTCATTCAAAACGCTAATGTGTTGCTGAATGCTATCTCATTCAAAACGCTAATGTGTTGCTGAATGCTATCTCATTCAAAACGCTAATGTGTTGCTGAATGCTATCTCATTCAAAACGCTAATGTGTTGCTGAATGCTATCTCATTCAAAACGCTAATGTGTTGCTGAATGCTATCTCATTCAAAACGCTAATGTGTTGCTGAATGCTATCTCATTCAAAACGCTAATGTGTTGCTGAATGCTATCTCATTCAAAACGCTAATGTGTTGCTGAATGCTATCTCATTCAAAACGCTAATGTGTTGCTGAATGCTATCTCATTCAAAACGCTAATGTGTTGCTGAATGCTATCTCATTCAAAACGCTAATGTGTTGCTGAATGCTATCTCATTCAAAACGCTAATGTGTTGCTGAATGCTATCTCATTCAAAACGCTAATGTGTTGCTGAATGCTATCTCATTCAAAACGCTAATGTGTTGCTGAATGCTATCTCATTCAAAACGCTAATGTGTTGCTGAATGCTATCTCATTCAAAACGCTAATGTGTTGCTGAATGCTATCTCATTCAAAACGCTAATGTGTTGCTGAATGCTATCTCATTCAAAACGCTAATGTGTTGCTGAATGCTATCTCATTCAAAACGCTAATGTGTTGCTGAATGCTATCTCATTCAAAACGCTAATGTGTTGCTGAATGCTATCTCATTCAAAACGCTAATGTGTTGCTGAATGCTATCTCATTCAAAACGCTAATGTGTTGCTGAATGCTATCTCATTCAAAACGCTAATGTGTTGCTGAATGCTATCTCATTCAAAACGCTAATGTGTTGCTGAATGCTATCTCATTCAAAACGCTAATGTGTTGCTGAATGCTATCTCATTCANAAAAGTCCGAGACCACCTAAATATCTTTTGAACGGCTTTATGTGGAGTTTTGAAATTTTGCATGGTATTATATTCTTTAAACACCTGATGGCCAATTTTTCAGGGGCGGGTCCAATGTGGCCTCCAGGAGGCCCAACTTTTGTTTTCTAAATACGAACCCCCATCTTGTGATACATTTTCAGAAAGGCAATAGAATTAGAAGTACTTTACAAAAAAAATTACACGTGTTAGCGTGTTTGGTTTCAAAGTTATATCTTAGGAATTTCAAATGGCCGCTATTTTGAAACCAAACACGCTAGACGTATTAATTTTTTTGAAAAGTACCTCTAATTCTATTGTCTTTTTGAAAATGTATCACAAGATGGGGGTTCGTTTTCAAAAAACAAAAGTTGAACCCCCTGGGTGTCAGATGGGACCTGCCCCTGAAAAATTGGTCACACCATCAGGTGGTTTAATTTGGGATATAATACCATGCAAAATTTCAAAACTCCACATAAAGCCGTTCAAAAGATATTCCGGTTGTCCCGGACTTTTGGGACACCCTGTATATCAGTCGATGTCTTTGAAGCCGCCTTATCTACTGATTTCTGCATACCATCCTTCACCATTAGTAGGCTGAAGGAAGAACTTGAAAATGTCTTATTTCTTAAACAAACCTGGTGTAGATCTATCGAAGTTTACTTTTGTTATATTTCTATGATGATTCTGGGCATAAGCAAGCAACGAATTCTTCTGTGACAATTTTCTAGCTAAGCCTTTTATAAGTTTAATATAAAAAGCAACAACAACATGATGGATCAGTCAGCATTACATTTTAGCAAGCAAGAATGGAACGTAACGCAAAACGGCAAATACAAAAAACAACAACAAATAATATTAATAATAGCATACATACAGGATAATAATTTTAATATAATATGAGCAACGGACTAAAGTTGTACTTAAAAGTGCTCTTAACTCAAAATAAAGATAATTTACAAAGCTTACGATGGAAAGTATGTTGCGGAGACCAATGTAATTGAATATATTTTTGCTTCCACATTACCTTGGAGGCTTTGTATTCTAGCACTAGTTGAAAACTGTTCTCGATAATAGAAACCACCCGCATTTTGTCAAAGGACGACCGCAAAAATAAGGGCTGTCGTCCTTTGGAAGCGACTACAAGTTCACGGGATCCAAATGAATGTAGGTAAATGGAACCTCGTCCACTGAGATCGTAAAAAATATAACGCTTAATACAGTGGACGAGATTCCATTTACATACAATAATTTGGACCAGTCGCTCGTAGTAGGGGAATTGGTTTCAAATCTATCGGTATTCAATATCTTATGTTCGTTGAACACTTAAAACTATTCTTCCAAATTTTGAAAAAAATTTCAAGGCTTTTGCGAGCAGGATAAGATAGGTCGTATCAATTTCTTTGTATTTTCTCCATTACTTTCGGCTGCTCATGCTGTGTTTTTCTCGACACATCAATTACTCGACATGGTAGGTAGTTCCCATTTGGTGTAAATTTGAAGGATAGGGATGGTATCCGTTTTGAGTAAACTATTTTTATTTTGGAATAATTATTTTATGTCTAATAAACACTCATGAACAAGTTACAAGTACAGTCTACAAACACATTTCTAATAATAAAATAAATGAAAAAATGTCACGGTTTAGTTGCTATCAAAATAACAGTCGAACGCTAATGAGAAGCGTGTCATCGCACTTTTTAAAACATCAATATGTTTTTGAACTCTAACACCAAATCAATATGTTTTTGAACTCTAACACCAAATCAATATGTTTTTGAACTCTAACACCAAATCAATATGTTTTGGAAGTCTAACACTAAACTCAAAATTACTACTAGTGTCGGGCGAACATGGTTAGGTCTATTTTCAACGTTTTTTAAGTCAGTATTATTGTACTTAAACTTAGTACGGATGTTGAATAGATTCCTAGAATTAGCTGATCTGGGGCCATAAATATGACATTCCTTTATCGGTATATTGGTTTATTATTTTCAATACTAAACCTTTAGATAGGTCACAAAAAAAATACCTCCCTCAAAATTTGACATTTTATGTACAAGGTATGTAAAATCCCAAAATCAAATCAAAAATATCCGTTCGTACCCCATAAAGGGCACTTTTTCCACATAGAATTGATAAATCTTTTGCAAAATAGAATTGACATATCTCTTGCAAAATAGAATTGAAAAATCTTTTGCACAAATAAAATTAACAAATCTTTTGCAAAACAGAATTGAAAAATCTTTTACCAAATAGAATTGACAAATCTTTTGCCAAATAGAATTGACATATCTTTCGCAAAATAGAATTGACAAATCTTTTGCATAATAGAATTGACGAATCTTTTGCTAAATAGAATTGACATATCTTTCGCAAAATAGAATTGACAAATCTTTACATAATAAAATTGACGAATCTTTTGCTAAATAGAATTAACAAATCTTTTGCAAAATAGAATTGACAAATCTTTCGCCAAATAGAATTGACAAATTTTGATGAAACTTGTTATGTAGAAGATCATTCCCCACCTCTTCCCTACCAAAAAAATCATCTTGAAACCTTCAGTCTCATATACTCGTATTTGGCTACAATCAAATACGATAATTCCATCCAATGAGAAATGAATGACTGACGAGTGTCAAACAAAATAACAATGGAATTATTTTTACAAGTGAACATATGAGTCAAAATATTAAAATGAGACGACATACATTTCAGTACTGTCAACAGTGGCCTATTACACGAGGTGTTCGCTTGATGTTATCATTAGATCTGATTCATTGTTAAATTAAATCACATGATGGATTTAACATGAGAAATGAACCTCGTCTTGCTACTGAATGCAGTTTGTATTTCACACTGCATTGCAGAGTTCACTTTACCAGGAGAACTTACTGGATACACAGATGTAATTACGCTGTTGACTGTCAAACCAAAATATCGTGGATCAACAGCGACTATCCCGGGAAAATTTGGTGAACCAAAACATATTGATTACATGATGAAGAAATACGAAAAGGATTTTGGATCACAACTAGGTACGTAGGAATAATTTTGACGTTGTATTTTTTTTTTTTAAAAAAAACGGAAACATCCACTAACGGTACATTTGATTGCACCCAAAAGATTCGGTGCACAATTAGACCCCAACAGGAGCTATATTTGATTTTTCATCCACATCGGACAATGCTAAGTAGCAAAAGTGCTCATCACGGCGGACAAACTGATTTTTTTAACCCACTTTTGGATTCTAAGTTCCTTGAACTGTAGGGAATGGGAAAGATCTGATTAAAAAAAAAAATGCAGAAAGAATTGCCAGAAAAGCGGCAGTGGCGAGCCTGGGACTTCTGAAAAGACATGTTTGTCCTGCCCAGTATCTCCACCGAATAGGCTGCAAAGCTTCTATTATTTGCTCCGTTTATACTCAAAAACGCAGTATGCCCAGACCTCAGACATAACGATAATATGGTAGCAAACGCTAGAAGGAAAATGACCTGATAGTCAAATTTCCAGTATATGCTACAAAATACCTTTTATTTATTGTTCAAGTCTTCTATATAAAATAAGGTTGAAAAATCTTAAACATAATGCCTTGCAATGCTATGATGTCCACAAATATTTTGACATGATAGCACAAATAAATGAATACTAAAAATACTTGTACAACTCTTTTTAATTGTACAACTTTCCAGAGCACATATTATTCGAGTTCTATTAACATTACTCTCTCTTAGGTTCAGAGGAGAGCTTCTCAATACCTCCACACCTTACAGCTCCACCTTCATATGCAACAACAACTCAAATAGTTAGAGTAAGCGATTACGTGTCTGACGAAACGTTCACCCCTGGTCACGAAGTGCTAGAAATTATTAAAGGATTGGGGGATAAAGGTATTCAAGTGTATGCCAAACTGAGGGACATCAATAAGGAACAGGTATGGAAAAATGAAAATATAATATACATACGTGATAGATTGGGGGATAAAGGTATTCAAGTGTATGCCTAACTGAGGGACATCAATAAGGAACAGGTATGGAAAAATGAAAATATAATATACATACGTGATAGATTGGGGGATAAAGGTATTCAAGTGTATGCCTAACTGAGGGACATCAATAAGGAACAGGTATGGAAAAAT
>CM022878.1:4812366-4838531 GCA_012654025.1 Pachypsylla venusta | reverse complement strand
TTTTTTTTTTTTTTTTTTTTTTTTTTTTTTTTTTTTTTTTTTTTTTTAAATCAGGGGCGCAGCTAGAGGGGTATAAATTTTAATTTTGTTACACCCTGTATAACGGTATTAATTTTAAACTTTGATGTAAAATTTCCTTTACTGTTTTCCAAAAAAGATTCCTCATCTACTTAAACCATCAAAAGTGTACATTTTTATTTTCATCAGTGTCTTAAGAGGACAAAGTCAAATTTCATTTTTCCCCTACAATTTAAAAATAAGCCGTTTAGAAATCGGCAATTTTCGGGTAGAAAGTAAGGTGGTTATTTAGGACAAACAGTGATCACAAACCTGACTAAGGAAACCTTTTAGCGAAACAGAAAAACATTCACCTTCTCAGTGGTTTGCACCCATCACTTGGTTTTTTATTAATTGGTTTCATTTTCTTCCCCATAGGAGAGAGAAGAAAAAATGAATTATTAAAAGAACAAACAATGACATCTTCAGAAAAAGAGGAAATGCGACAGTACTATAAAGAGACAGGCCAATTTGACGAGAATATACAAGATTACACGACATGGGATGGTGGTGAGGGGCACGTCAAAATGAGTAGATTCGACGAGAGGCAAACAGAATCAGGCGAAAAAAAATATTTTACCAAAAGAATAGATACACTGGAAGTGTACTATGACGCGAAAAGAAACGAAATCAATTCTGAGAATCAAGAGGGCGAAGAGGAAATGAAAAAAACAGAGAATCAAGAGAGCAAAGGGGAAATGAAAAAGGAACAATATATTATGTCGACAACAGAAAAGACGCATCCGACGAGACTAGAAGTACTCACACAACATACAGATGGAAATAAGGAAAAAATTGCAGTACCATGGAAAGCTATGTCGAATATGATGTGGTATTACATAAATAAAGTATCCTTACCAACGCATGACACAGTACAAAGAAATTCTACGGATAAAGTGAAAATCTCAGAAATTATTTTAAATAATCACACAGGATTAACAAAGACAATAGAAACAGATGACGCAACAGCAGACAAGGGTATACTTACTAACATACACTTGGAAGAGACTACCTCGATTTATGAAAATCCAATACGGCGTGTTTTTAAAACGACGACTGAAAATAATAAACGATTACAAGAATTCATAAATATGATGACTCAAATGTCACAAACTATTGAGCCCCCAACAACTAACTATTTAGTGGAAAGATTTCCAAGAAGATTATCTTCAGAAGAAATGAGAAGGAAGGAGATGTATTCGAAAAATCCGTTCTTTATAGAAAAAATGGTTAAAAGAATTAATTCCGAAGAAATGGTAAAGCGAAAAAGTCGACTGTCAACAGTGTCCACAAGTACGGTAAAACATGGGGCATACACAACGATTAAAAGACCTACTTATGACCCCATTCAACAAGAGGCGATTGACGAATTTTTCAGACTAAATAATAAATCTCGAACAAGCAATGATACATACGAAGAAACTAATTTAGATGATATGCATCAAACTTCGGATAGGAAAATGATAACCACAGTAATAATACAAAGCACGAAGATGTATGTACCCCTTAAAACTAGTAGCCCCGTCAGTAGAATAGTTCAAAAAGTACAAACACCAACGATAACAGAAAAGAATGCATATGTTCAGTATACGAATATTGAAATACCGCCTGGCTTTGATTTAGTAAAAAATTCCCTTGATAAAATGACCACGGACAAAGTTCGCTCCTTGGAAGCACTGAGCAAACATACATTAGCCAGTTATACACAAGAAACGAACCAAACTCATGTCAACAAATATAGTGACAATATAAAATCCACTTTGTCTTTATTGGAGTTATCAAGTATAGTAGCCCATTATGCGGAACTTTTAAGAATTAAAAATGGAAGTTTGTACTTTGAAACGACAGAAATATTCAAAAACGTTGATAGAACAAAAGATAATCAATTGAACATTAAATTAAGTACGCACACAACCACCAAACCCATATTAGATCACGGTAACAAATATGATATGCGAGAAGATACTCGACAAACAGTCACTAGGTATACTGCCAGATCCATTGCCACAAATTTTAGCGGAGACACTTCTGAAGAAAATGACCAACATGAAACCGAGGATCCTGCTCAACACGTCTTCAATTTACTTTTTGACCCCTTCAAATATGATGCTGCAACAAATGCTCCTTCCACAGAGAGAAATGTTGATGAAAATTTTCAAAAATTTATTAAGTCCGTAGGACCCTCGTTGAGTGCTGAAATTACAACATTTGAACCTGAGTCATTTGAAAATCAAATACCGTATACAGGCACAACTACTATGAAAATACTAAGCAAAGCTGACCTGATGCGGATGTACGAAAAAACTCATGACCCTGACCATGATCCATTTTGGAGGGTAAAATATGGACGTCAAAAAAGTTCCACAAAAATGCATCAGCGAAAGTTGATGAATGTTAAAGATGACCCGTTAGGTGTTTACGCGAGAGCTTATTCTGAAGAGGAGAGAAAACTAAACATATCCGATATTCTCAATCTCACAACTCACTATCCATACTGGAAAGATCTTAATGAAAAGTATTTTAATTCAACCGCTACAATAATTTCATATCAATTGACACCACTTAATAAAAATCTATCTAGCCAAGCAGAATGCTACAGTACAAGCGAAACCCGGCACACTCCAGAGAATGAATACCCGGATGAACATTTCATCGAATATAGGCCAACAACAGAAATGCAACGTTGGAAAGGTTACCATATCGTGACCACAACACCCAAAATACTAACTTTCTTCCCAAGGATGGTTCAAGGTCAAACGAACACAAATTCGCCTGTTGAAGTAGAAGTGCCAGATATAAATAGAGATCTGAGGATGCCTGATGATCTTTTACAAAGAAGAATAGAAGAAAGAGAAGAAGAGGAAAGAGAAAACACACCCAAAGATGAGGACGAGATAACATCATCTTATCGTAAGCTTACTGAATCAGAACAACTAGAGAGGGACAGGAAGCCACGGCTTAGATTTCTAGATGATCCAAAACAGTTTAGTTCAGAGGGGTTTGAGAGCATAGAACCATTCAGTGCTGATACATATGAGAAAATGAAAAAATCAATGAAGCAAGAAATGGAGGATGCAATGCGAAGGAGAGAACAAATGAAATGGAACAAAACACTTGAAGCAGAAAAAGCAAAGCGAACAACTAAAGATAGCAACGAGGACTCAAAAGCGCCGTTCAGAATTGATAAAGTGAAGTTTAAAAATTTGGATGAACTAGAAATGAAAGATAATTTATTGGATTTTAAAGATCAATTAAGAAAACAGTTTGATAATATTTACGAGAGGACAAAATCAACTCAAAAAGATGTTGAAATACATCATACGGAAACAGATACGCTGGAATTAGAAAACTATGAACACAATTCAAATGAAAAACGAAAGATAAAATCCAGGAAAAGAGAAGAAAATTTTAATGAACAAATGAAAAATCAATTTGGGATCATAGATGATAATTCAAGAACCACTATGAGAATGGAAGGATTATGCACACAAGAGTCTCTGAATCAATATGAACATAAAAACACAGAACATATTATAGCGATCACAAATAAAGATGGAAAAATTATCAGAAAGTTAAAAAGAGTTAAGATACGAAAAACCAGTCAAATTTTTGAAAGTACAAGTTTGAACATGAAAAACGAAAATGACAAAACAACTAAAACATCTTTCGCAAAGGTAAGTGGAAAAGCAACTTATTCAAATACTAATTTTAAGCAGAAAGAAAAAACATTAGAGTCTCTTGAAACGAGGACTGAAAGCTTTCAAACAAAAAGACTGAAAGAGAACACAACGCCAACAATAAAGGATTTTCAAAATATTTTTAAGAACAACTTTACGACTGTGATTACAGAGTTCAAATCAAAGACATTAATGCTTCCAAGGAAAGATGAATCTTCTGAGATAAATGATTTACATGAAAATAAAATGAAAACAATCTCCACAAGAACAACAAACTTATCTCCAATAACACAAAATGAAAATCAATCAGCTCTATACACCCGGGAGTTGAGGGAGAAAAACGCACCCACATTTACGAAGATCCCACTGGTGATGAAAACAAATGAAATAAGGGAAGCAACGAAATTAAGCAAACAAGATAAGATCACAGCTACAATTACTGAGAGGACAATATTTAAAGTCAATAGAAGCGAAATTGATAAAGAGGAAACGAAACGAACACGAAGAATCGAGAGATTTCAAAGGAGACAATTTTCTCTACCCCATGAGGCTGACACTGGGAAAGATTCAGATGAGATTACATTGGAACCACCAAAGAAATTTCAAAATATGAGTTCTCTAGAGAAAAGATTCGAAGCTGGAAAATCCATCCGTCATGATGAATTAGAATACGGTATTAATCCTTCTATGGAAAAAATATTTCAAGAGCTCACCGCCAATGGTTCGATTGAGGCAGCTATGAATAAAACCATTACTGAAGAGGAGAGAGAAATAGACGAGGTCTCAGAAAAATATTTCAAAGAGGTTGTAGGAGATATTCCAGGATATTACAGAGACTATGATGGTGAGCTGATTCCAACACTTACACCAGAAGAAAAAGAGGCAAAACTCAGGGAAATTGAAAAAGAAAACGTGGAGAACATGAGAAAAGCAAGAGGAGAGTTTGACAGGTAAATAAGTATAAAACTTAGGGGGGGGGGACATTTACATAGCTCGAATAATAACAGACTTCTGAGTGGAATACCCAGACCATATTGAATAATTTACATATTAGTTTACATGCTTTCATAAGACTACACGTACTAAGCGATACAGAATTAGAGTCGAGATATCATAACATAAATAAAATAATAAATGACAAAAAACTTCTGCTTCAGCTGGTAATTAAACAACCTCCGTTCTATTTACTAGGCGAGTGCTTGACCACTATGCTACCGGGGCTGCTTCATAACTCTAAACCAGAAGTTCCTCGGATAAAACCTTTATTTACCAGAAGAAAAAAAAACGCTTTTCTTGTACATTAAAATTAAATCGTGATTGTAACTAGCCTTTCTTAAATCTTGGGGAAAACAACCAAGAAATTGTGAACTAGGAAGCAACGTTCAAGTACATTGAGCTTTGAATTTTAACTTTCTTACTTAAATCCAATTTTATAATTTCAGATACGTGAGCCAGGATACATATGATTTCTTAAAGCAACAAAGAGAAGTTCGATTGAAACATATGGACGATTATTATGATATGCATATGAAAGCCTACGAGGAGAAAGAACGAGAACGGAGGAGAATGAAGAAGAACATGACAACGACAAAAACAACTCCAAGAAAAGAAAAACAAGTCGTGGACGACATACGGCTGACTGATACAAAAATGAGAACTATAACACAAATAACAACTAGAAATCGAATAGATGATGTAAATGTGGGACCCAGTGAGCATATTATGAAATCACATTTAAATATGAATAACAGAACGACCGAAATTGTACTAACAAAGAACACTTTATTGGAAGCATTGTTAAAATACAAGGAAAAAATTAAAACCAAAGTTGTTACGAAAGAACACAAATATTTTAAAACAACTGAATCTTATAAAATTGCTCATAGTGAGACCGTTTCATTCACCAAGATAGCTTTCAAACCCACTAAAATAGATTTTACTCAGACATTCCAACCTACATATAAATACAAACCATCAATTTTTACCGATACACCTCAACCTACCAAAACATCTTTTAGTGATACATATAAATCAACAATTTTTACCTATACAGCTCAACCTACCAAAATATCTTTTAGTAATACATATAAACCATCAATTTTTACAGATACACCTCAACCTACCAAAATATCTTTTAGTGATACATATAAACCATCAATTTTTACCAATACACCTCAACCTACCAAAATATCTTTTAGTGATACATATAAACAATCAATTTTTACCGATACACCTCAACCTACCAAAATATTTTTTAGTGATACATATAAACCATTAATTCTGACTGATTCATTTCTACCTACTCAAATTACATCTCAAGCACCGTTAACTGATACAACTGTTAAACATATTGAAATGACAACGGAAATTGATTTATTCTCTATAGACACTGCAGACCCTTATAGACATTTAGCAAAAATTCCTGCAAACGTTTTCCATAAATTAAAGGCAGAAGAAAACAACATATTTGAACGCTACCATAGGAACGAGATTTCTCACCTTCAATTTCAAGAACTTAAAAATGAACTATTAGAAAAATGGATGCCATATACTGTAACAACCGAACTCTACACACATCCAACATTTTCAATAACAACGTCTAAATATCCAACACTTCCTGAAGTCAGAGATATAAAACACTTGGAAGAATTATTTCATATGTATGATGCAATGGAAAGAAATTCGTCTAACACCGAGAAAATTAAAGACCATGTAACAATAAAGAAGACCACAATGTCGACCATTAATGTTTTCAAAAAAAGAAGAAAGAGAATGATCACAAATAACGACAACATAAAAAAAAAAGCAAATGTTACAGAAAATCATTTGGGATCACATAAAAATAGATCAGTTGATGGTATCAGCAAGGACAGTAATGATTCAAGAGATAATAAAAATTATGAATTATTACCAATCAATATGGAAACACATCTTCCTTTGAAAATAATACGCAAAGTAAATATTTCTCTGATAGTAAAATATAATTATTATGAAACTATAATTGTAAATGACACTCATCAAGACCAAAACAAATTAAAAGAAACACGTATGTTAATAGATTTCCCATGTTTCAAAAGAATTCATAACATTTCTACACAATGTAAAAAAGAATTAAAAGCATCAAACAAAGAAGAAAATATTTTTCAACATTCTGAAATAAAGGCTGCACCAAAGCAATTAGTTCAATTGAAAAAAGATATAAAAATCAACACAAATGAAACAAATGCCAAGGAAAATATTATCGATACAAAAAAAAATCGCACTACACGATTTTATCAAGAAATTTCCAAATGGATAAACAATGATTCATATCATGTAAAACAACCCTTTTTTTACGAGAGAAACAATATCGGTACGTACAAAATTTTGTGAACTTTTATAAATCAACGAGATTACGTCATAAAAATAAAAAAAAAATATGATCTGGTTTTAAAATTTATAGCTACAACAAATTATATATTGTTTTTTTTTTTTTTTCAGGGAAAATACGAAAGTACAGAGTAAAAATCAAGCAAATAGCATTCAAGAATAAAGAAGAAAGAAAAGAAATTGAAGATGTTTTTAAAAACAGAGGAAATAATACTGAAGAAAACACTTTCGTATTATGGAGGACAATGGAAGCTGATTCCAAGGAATCAGCCCTCAATAACACAAGTTCAACGAGCGAAGATATAAATAAAATGGACTATAAAAAGTATCATCCGTATACATTAGTAAGCATGGTGTCAGACCTTTACCACATAAGAATGAGCTTGCAGAACCATATCCAATACGAAACTACTACGCAACGAACCGATAATAAAACGTATTTATATGAACTGTGGCATTTTAATACAAGAAAATCGATCCCAGTAACTCGAAATATAACGGCACAGTTTCTATTGTACCAAAAAAATCGCAATACAATTGTTGACAACTATGCCAAAGTCTCAGATATCCAATATGAACTACAGAATTACACAAAAAATATTTCTATATTCTCAAAACTTCAGCAAAGACATTGGGATGTGTTTTTCAATGAAAAGAATATACCGACAGCAAAACGGAAACAAATCAAATTAAAAGTTTTTCCAGGTAACTATGCGTTTGCTCATTGATAATGTTGTTGTTGTTGTTACCGTTCTCAACGGCTCTCATTGTGCCTCCAGACCAAGGAAGGCGGCCACTCTAACAGGATCTGTCCATAATGTTGACGGCTCTAGATTGGTTGGGTTTGATGGACAGTTGAATAAATGATTTACATCATGAGCAGTCAGCATACATAGAGGACAGCGATCAGATACTTTAGGGTTCAGCAAATATTTATATATCATCCCTTTGAAGAAGTATCTGGAGCAGCACGCATGGAATGATCAGCTCCAACGGAAGGAAAACACAGTGATTTGTGGTCGGAAGTGTTGATGGTCTTTGGCCGTGCATGAGGGCACGAGTAGCCCCGGTGCGAAGAACCAACCATCTTGAGGGCTACTAATTGAATTCCGTAAATATCGGATGGGTACACATTTTCTGATGGATTCTATGGAAGTGTTAAGTAAGGATTAAGAATTAATGTGACATATTCCAAGTATCACTTATTTAACAGTTGAGACAAATATTTTTAGATTTTATAGTCGTAAATTAGCTGAAACATTGGCTGATTTGCATGCGTTTCTTCTCGTGGCTGTAAAATTCCTTATAATTAAAATAATTCAGTTTGTTTTTTCTTGGCAAATATTGTATAATCTGTCATAGCTGGATTGCGAACCAAAATACAGTGAATATTTTTTCCGGAGATATTGGGTTTGGTTTTTTGGAGAGGGGTTCATTTTCGGTCATTTTTTTTTTTTTTTTTATCTAACCATTTGAGCCGTGCAATTATACCGCTAAGAAGCGCCTGTTTGGCGATAACTCGCTTCCAGTTGAACTTTCAAACAACTTTTCGTTTCTACGTTTAGCCATCTTTGAGCTTTGTTGATTATGAGTAAGGGCTTTGTATTTTATAGGTAAAGATTTTTGTTTCAATTTTACTGTATGGTATTTTTATAGGTATAGCTGGACGAGCTGCTAAACCAGTCTTCAGAGAAGAAAGTGATGACAGTGATTATACCTATTGTACCGGCTGCAAAGATTGTAGCTCATACGAGTACAACAGCAATGGGATTGATGACGAAACGCATGAGAGCGATTTTCATTGTAGGCGTAGGCCAGGAAAGAAAACTCGGGATAATGAGGAGGCCGAATTCAACGAGTTTATCAATGAAAGGAAATGTATTTATACCACACTCGAACCAATGATATTTGATTGGCAAATGAAAAGTCCCTTACATATATCAGAAGAACATTATAGTCCACTAATGAGTCCAGATAGCAAGGTCACACATTTCCGTTTTGAAAATATCGAGCCACCTTAAGAGTAAAATGAATTTCAACTGGAGTAGCCAAAGATCAAGACAAGTAGAGTGTGGGTGTGGCTAGATTTCATAAGTTTCAAGCTTAGAATATAAGGATTCATGGGAAGTAATGATACTTTTCTTAACTTCAGTGATCTGACAGAAACTGGTGAATTCAACATGTCGTTCGTATGAAAAGTTAATATCAATAAATTTTTAGGATTTTTTTTTTTCATTTAATCTTCAAGATTCCTCTTAATGTTTGACCATTTTCCTTACCTTCCTGACTTTCTTTCACCTGAATATCCATTCAAGAAGTTATCTTTCAAATGGAGGATGGGTTACAGTCGGTAAATCGGTCGTCCTTTGGATGCCACGATAAGCTCACGCAACTACGAGCGGCTGATCCAAGTGATTGTGAGTAACTGAGATCTCATCCACTGTAAACGTATAACTTATAACGCTTTTTTTATATTATTTAAAAAAAAAAAAAAATTATATTATTTTTTAAATTTTAATTATTGAATGAGTTCCAGATGTGTCCAACCTCTGACACATTCCAATAGAAATTACTACCTCCCTCCCAATAGCATTATACAAATAGGTTAAACAACATAAAACTTGAGAAACCAAAGGCGCGCAAACTTCCAGTGGACAAGGTTTCATTAACCTATAATCATTTGGATCAGTCGCTCGTACTCGTTTCCAAAGGACGACGATTAAACATTTCCTCCCTTATGAAGCGTACACAATATGAAGCAACTTCATACTCCTTGTATTCGAGAGTAAATTTTATATTAAATACGTGTGAACTGAATTTGAGTTGATACCTCTAGATTTGTACCACCCTCTCTCTTCGGCTTTACTTTTATTTTTCGTTCTGGAGAGCTCTTTATCTTTCAATTCCAAACATTTTTTTTTTTATATCAACACTATTTATACTAAACTCAATGTTAGTAACTTTCAACAAAACTTTGTCTACACAGGGTGTTTCAGAAGGTTATGCAAAAAAAGAAACCAAGTATAGTAGAGCTCAAATAAAGGTCACTTTGCTTAATCCCCTATACAAAAATGGACTCCAAGGTAGCTAGGCCAGGGGCGGATTTACGGCTATCTTAGGGGGGGGCGGTGCAGCACTTAGATAGGGGATACTTCCGGAGAGTATGGAATACCCCCCCAGGCATAGAGGGGTTGGGGCCGCCGCCCCCGTGGAAAATTTTGAATAATTAGAATCGTACTACGCTCAATTTTTGTGATTTTAAAAGGTCAACAGTTGGTTTTAGACAAAAGCTATTCCGGTCTTTTTTGTAGCAAAACAAGTTTCAGAAGACCTTAAAACACCAAAAAAATACGCATCAAAAAGTTTTACGCATTTTCATGTCATGATCCCCCAATAACTCCTCCCTGATCGGGGGAAAAGTGCCAAATACCAAAGAAGCATGATAACAATCGGAGACGTCATGCAAAAAATAAAGTCAATCGCACAACAATTCGATTTTTAATAATTATTTTTCGACTTTTAAGTGCCAACTAGGGGTTTATTAAGCAAAGTGGACTTTATTTGAGCTCTACTATACGCGGTTTATTTTTATGCATAACCTTTTGAAACACCCTGTATACAAAGTATTTCTGTTTATTGGTATCAACAGAATATAAGGTGTAGAACAGAAAAAAATATTCCATCTTTTTCAAGAGCAACTTTTTCATTTGAGCTTTCGTTACACAGTCATGAGCATTGAGCATGAAAAGTTATGGGATTTTTTTTTAATTCCTCATATATTATGTTCCTCGAAAACGTTTCCATAAAAAATGGATTGAATTGAAACGTAAAATAGATTTTTTTTAAATTTACCATTAAAATCGTGTGTATTAATTTAATTAATAAATCTTAATATTGTTTTGGTTACCTCGACTCGTTGGGTACTAAATAGTCCTTGTGTTGATATCACTTCATAATAGATAAGCAACAAGTTTTATTCCAAATATTAGTTTTGCCACGACTGAATCTGATTGGTGCCATTCGGTAGAACAAAAAATACTTTTTGATATTGATCATTGTTCTTACATTATCTACCCCTGTGACATTATTTTACGATTTGTTAATTTTATACTTCAAAATTCATGGAAATTTCTGAAATAATATTGAAAATTCACGTAAGGACTGAAATGTCCTCAATATTCCACAGCAATTTTGATCATCATAGGTTAACAGCCGTGGGGCTGGTTTGCAACAAATCGCCATGAGTTGTTTATACTAAACATTCTTACTTCTTACGAATAATGTAGTAGATTCTCCTTGCTTTCTGCATGGGTAATGGAAAAGAATGTCGTTTCCAATCCTGCCTTAGTCGCTTTATACGTCGGGCATGGGCTTGGCTGCCTTGGAAGTATTCTTTTTAAGTCCCCCTATCCACAGGGGAGAAGTTTTGAAAATATGAATATTTTTTTGTTTCATATTTTTTTGTCTGTCACAAGGGTCAATTTTTGACAAATGATATTAAAAGTTAATTTACGTTTCAATCCACTTTGTTTTTAAGGAAGGAATATAGGCTGATGAACAAAGAAATTATTTAAAAAGTCTGATGATGACTGATAACTTTGTAACAAAAACTCAAACCAAAAAATAACTCAGGAAAAAAATATTTCATTCGATAGCATGTTTCATACGCAGAATTACATTTACTTCAGTTTTTTTAAAAAATGATGTCATATTTGATTGAAATCACTACCATCGAACTCTAGAATTTTAGTGTCACTTCGCTTTTTCATCGGTCACACAGAAGACACCAACCGACGAACTGACTCAGTATTGAATCGTTGGGCTTCCCAAATAATAGTAATCTAAAAAAATCCGTTTGTCCGCCGTACGCCGTGATGTGCGTTTCCCCAGAAAGTTTTGACTCAGATCGTCTGACTCAGTATTGAATTTCTAAAAATATGTTTCCCCACTATATTTAGGGGTATCGTTTTTAGCCAATCACCCTGTAAATATCATTGTTAGCACTCAATTGATACTCTCTGTACAATAATACACGTTTAATATATATCATTGTTAGCACTCAACTGATACTCTCTGTACAATAATACACGTTTAATATATATCATTGTTAGTACTCAATTGATACTCTCTGTACAATAATACACGTTTAATATATATCATTGTTAGCACTCAATTGATACTCTCTGTACAATAATACACGTTTAATATACTAAATAAAACATAAAACACGTCAACATACCTGGAACGTTTAAGTTATCGTGGAGCAAAGATTTGCTGGAAGAAAAAAACGGTCGAAGTGACGGTTTGGGGGTAGATGTAATACTCATTGTGTCCATTTCTGGTCCAGAATCTGAAAGTTCTTCTAAATCATCGAGGAGATCTTCAATATCAGCTGGGTCCATGTCACCACCTTAACAACACGTTTGGATTAGAAAACAAAGTTATCAAAGATGAGATAAAGCGTGGAGGTGTACACCAAATCATTAGAGAACAAACAAAAAAAAATATTTTTAGTCCTTGTATGCTTTCAATTTTGAGCATCTTTATATTAAATTTCCCTCCGAACAGCTTCAATATTCTTAAATATATTTTCATTCAATTCATTTTTTTTTTTTTTTTTTTTTAAAGTCAGTTTACACAAAACAAAATTCCATAAAGCTCCCTCTAATTTCCCATAGCAATCCTACCAGCATAAGTCGTATATTCTGAAGTCACATTTAACAAAATAAAACATTAAAAAAATAATGACACAATTAATGACAGAATTAAGAAAACTTTTACTGCATAAAAAAAATATTATCTAAAAATAAAATTAATATTTCGATTTATAAATACGTATGTTGAATATTCGATTTACAACAACCTCAGCAGGATTGAAATTTTAAATACTAATTTTTTAAATTGAATTTATTTCAGTTTAACAATTTAATGTTTAAATATTTTGAGTAGAAAAATGACCCATTAGCAAGTAAAGGGTTCATATTTTTTGTTTCAAAATAAATTATTAATTTTTCCAATCTCAATCGCATTGAATTTCGTTAGATACATTCATAGGGTTTCAGTTTAACAATTTAATGTTTAAATATTTTGAGTAGAAAAATGACCCATTAGCAAGTAAAGGGTTCATATTTTTTGTTTCAAAATAAATTATTAATTTTTCCAATCTCAATCGCATTGAATTTCGTTAGATACATTCATTCTCCTCACTCACCCGATAGCTTGTGTTCCATTGCTTCTTGATCATTTTCTAAATTTTGAAGATCTTCATTCACTCGAAAACGTTTTAATAGAGCAATAAATTTTTGTTTTAAATTTCTTTGTCGGGCATTATTTGGTAACTTCGAAGACTTTCTGGTAGAGGAACGATTTTCTAGATTCAAATTTGGATCCGAGTCGGAACCTTCGTTTTCATCTCCAGTGCTGAACTCTTCCTCTTCATCAGAGAAACCTGGTGGGAAAAATGAACCAGAATAATTATCCAATTAACAAATTAAACACTTAAACTGACTACGTTTTCACTTGACTAAAAAAAAATCACTTGACTTAATTTGTTAATATGCTACTTGACATAGTATCCCGTTTTGAGAAGATTAATTATCCAATTGTTAGGAAGGAGAAGAAGAAGAAGTATGATATCATGTAGAAATAGCTATCTGTACTACGTTCAGATAATATCTGAACGTCTGTCTATATTATATTGCCTCTAGGGACCGCATTATTGGGATCTTGTCTGATGCACAGAAATCAGATGAGAAGGAAAGATGCACAAAGGTTCGGTCAATACTCAATATCTAGTTGAACGTGTGTCCTTGAAGATACCGGGTCCAAGGATCAGGTCTTCCGGTGATCTTTTGTTCAGGGTCCCCAATTGAAGGAAGACTTATATATTCATGACCCCTATAATAAAAGCTATGTCCCTCTACAACAGCATGCCGGTGAAACCGGAAAAAATCTAGAGGGCTTTGGTGGAACTGACGACGGATAAAGCTTTGTTTACTCTAGCCCGACTGATTCCGACCCGATACTTTTTCAAGCAATTAAAGTTGATTATTTTCTCACCCACCGATATTTTTCTCCACCCTACCGATATAATGTTTATCCTTGCCTATAATAATTTTTATCGTGTCGGGTCGGAATAGTGTAAATAGTACTTTAATAGTTATTTTTATTTACCATTTTGTTTACAATATGACAAATCTTGATCTATTGGCTGACTGACTAGTGACTGAATGGTAACTTTGGCGAATACAGCACCCGGGTGTGTTTTCAGTTCTTTGGATTCACTGATCAAATCAAGTTCCAAATCCATCTGGTGCTGAAGTACCTGAAAATATTATCCAAACAAATTAAATTCAGATCTTTTACTTATTTATTATAAGAGTATTCAATGTATGAAAAAAAAAAGAATATTTCATACATTGACTAGGATTACTAAGACCGTTTTAGTCAAAGTATATTTATAGGGTTTTTTAGGCGAGACAAGGTCGTAAAGACGTTTCCTAACCTCTTTGGTCGTGTGTGTGTGGGGGGGGTATAGTACAAATGTCAAAGTAGATACCCTACATCACTATGTGCTAATANTTACTACCCCCCCCCAACCAGAGAGGTTAGGAAACGTTTCACGACCATGCCTCGCTTCGATTTAATACTTTGACTAAAACTTCTCTCAATCAAGAACATAAATATGAAATCTTTTTTCAATAGGAAAAAAATGTACAGTTTAAGACCGTTTTAGTCAAAGTATATTTATAGGGTTTTTTAGGCGAGTAAAAATCTGAATTAAGTTTTTTGTGGCCATTTTCCGTTTACACCCTAAAACATTTCATTGAAATTCACCGAATTTGACCATAAACTATCTGTTGCGGTGTCCTTTAATCTTTCAACTCTTATGAGGTTTGAGGCCCTATTTAAACCCTACTCTAAGTTCTAGCAATGAGTGGTTACAGACATCGAAAGCTTTATCACACTGTTTAACACAGTCGCCACTGATGTGACCTCCTTCCGTCAGAAACCATACACCTGATCCTAAATGTATTTTTTGTTGAAATTTAAGAAGACGACCCAAAAGATTAATTTATTTCATTTTGAAAGAGAACAAATTTCATCCTCAATAAATTTTCACACCCAATAAAGTGATGAATCTCTAGGAGTATATACAGACCGGAGAGAGAGAGACTCATTGGAAACATCTCTGGAGGTATTCAGGCTGGAGACATGGAGGGGGACTCTCATTTATCTTACTTGCGACAGGATTATAAATTACTGAGGCAAAAATATCAAACGTAAACTGTTTGTTGCTTTACAGTAAAACCACATTGGCAGCTATGTGTAAATTAACTAGATAATTAGCATGTTGACAAATTAATACCCAACAGATTTATAGTCTGTCTCGGAAGTCCAGTCCAGTAACAACATCCAATTGGTGATTCCGACGTGATTAAGAATTCAAAAAATCAACATTGGACATCCGGTCTGCAAATGTATATTTCATATCAACATTATTATATCATCATATCTCTAAAGAGGTATCTCAACTGACACTATTTTGTATTTTGGTTTATTATTATCAATAATGAACCTTTGTAATCGTCACGGAAAAAATACCTCCCTAAAATTTTGATATTTTACGTTTAAAAAAAAAAACCGTTTGTCCGTCGCGCGCCGTTAGCCATGATAGGCACTTTTACCACTTAGCGTTGGCCGATTTGGATGAAATTTGATAGACAGGTCCCATCTGGGTGCAATCGAATATACCTTTGCCGCTTTTTAGAGGTTTTCATTATTACTGTCTAAAAAGACAATGGCAAGAGGAGACTTGAAATTTGGTATGTATTTCATATTTGAGGTCTCAGACCAGCCTCAGTAGCTCAGTTGGTAAGAATGGTGGATTCGTAACTAGGAGGCTGTGGTTCGAATCAAAGCGGAGACATAAAATTTAGTAACAACATGGGGAAGTGTATTAGTGTATTGTGACAAAGCATTAGCTTTAACACAAATAAATTCCTTTTTTTTATTTGAGGTCTCAGTAAGATTCAAAACTTTTGGACGCAATCAAATATTATGCTGGCGGTTTTTACCGCTTTTTAGCTTCGAGACTTGAAATTTGGTATGTTTGTCAAAATTTAGGGTCTATGTATGTCTCATAGTAAATTATGGTTAAATCATGCTACAAAAAAATGCTTACCTGTTTTCAAGAAGCATATTGATCAAAATTTATTTGGTCGTCGCGTCGTTTCCTCATGAAACTTTGAACTTGATTATTTCAAAAAGCTCCCCTGGGAAAAATCTTTTTATGAACAATTTAGTGTTAGTTCCGAAAATGAAAAGCGTCTCATCGTAGGACAAGTAGGGTAAGCCGGAAAACAACAAAATTTTCGGATATCTTGAAAACCACTCAAAATTGATCATTTTTTGTTGGAAATGATCCAATATACCCCCTAGACCGTTGCCACAAGTTTCAGGACCACCCTGTAGATATGAACGAAGGTAGCGTAGGTGTCGCCCACACTGCGTTCGTTTACAACTTGTGTACCTGCGACATGTTGACTACTCCTTGTGCTAGCGTTTTGTATCCGAGGATTGTTCTATTTTTATATCGCTTCCTTCTTTGCAACATCACGTGCAACTTGTTTCCATCCCTCTTGAGAAAATGTGGATACTGAAAAATAAAAGACCCGACATATTAAATGGCGAAGGTGACTTGAAATTGGTTTTAATCACAGATAAGTTATGATTCTTAAGTGGTTTCGCAGAGAAACGCGCACCAATTTATCTTATGACAAAGGGACACATCTTTTCATATATTCAAGGAAAACAAATGGTGCGGAAAACAATACTAGACTTTATCTTTTTTGTTTCACCTAAAATTGGCAACCTTCGACTGTTGTCTCTGCTCTGTATTGAACATATTATTATTACCTATTTCATTTATTAGATAAAATAAATAATTCAATTAGTTCTGGAAGACTTCCAGTGTAGACGCTGCTCTTTAGTAAAATAATAATTTGATTAAATTTGGCATCCTTTGGCTGCTGTCGCAGCTTAATACATTGGCAGCGTTCGGCTGTCATCGCTGCTCTTTAGTAAAATATTAATTTTATTAAATTTGACAGCCTTGGGCTGTTGTCACAGCTTTTTAGTGAAAAAATATTTGAATGAGAATGGCAACCTCCGGTTGTTGTCAAATTTGTTGATGATATGTTACATGTTACAAAGAGTGTTTTTTTTTTTTAAATTTCATCAAAATTGGAGGAAAATTGCCAGTTTTAGAGAAGTGACCTGAATTTTGGTGCCCTTAAGGGCCCCGGATGAAGATAGCTTCATCAAACACAACACTTGCCGATGATATGTTACAAAGAGTGTCTGCTTTAAATTTCATCAAAGTCGGGCTTGGCGTTTGGGTCATAGAGGGGCACCCCAAAATGACCCCCTTAGATAAATAGACTGAAATCATAATGGGAGTGCGCTGGTACCCTTTGCATATATTAGAACTTACTTGCAAAGAGAAATTTAATTCTGTTTCGGTGTCTAAAAGTCCATTGGTAGGGAGCACCATTTCTGAAGAACGAAGAGTCCTTTTGGAACCCTGGAACACAGAATAAGAGTTTATGAAATTAATATGTGGAAAGGGCTGTGGGAGCGTTTACAAGTAACTGGAATAAAAAAAATATTTTACCAGGCCCGTTCGTGGTATCTTCTTTTGATGGCTTCTTGAATCTTGATGCACTTATTTTAATTTTATCGCTGTATTTAGATTAGACGAGTAGACTGTATCGCGGGCGGTAGGTATTTTGGAACTAACAATTAAACTTTTAAGATGGGGAAAGATAGGGTCGGATACAACGAAGAGCCAATCAAATGCTTGAATCGAAATTTACGAATCCTTTACATGTTTAGCCCATTGACGTAAACAAGGTCCTCTCGGAAGAGTAATCCGGCACTGAGGCAGAAGAACATAATTCTTAATAATATACACCCAGTCAACCACTGATAATGATACTGTGGGAACTTGGCTAGACAGTACCAGAGGAAGTAAACTATAAGAAGTGCCAGAAAAAATAGCATCTCTGTATTTTCTCACAGTTAACTACATCCTGTGTGAACCTAACGCATTTCTAGAGTAACACCGGAATGGCATTGCTAAGCCTGCGATGCACACTTGTTCTTCGGAAGGAATAGATACTATGGAATAAAGTCAAAACTAAAAGCCTTAGCTACATTTAAAAAATTAACCTACTCTGTAAATTAAATTTTCATCATAGAAGGGTACAAAAGTTATGTGGAATAAAAGTATAGACTGTCATGGAATCAAATCAGTTTCTCAGCCAATGTCACGGTGCGTGTTGCCCAAATGTTGGGCAACACGCAGTGTTGAATTTTTAGTGTGTACCTATAATGTGTTGTTTTCACATAGTTTCAATTCAGACCTTGTGATAAGTGGATTGCCTTTTTATCACGTATTTTTTTTTACAATGCTTTAAAATGATCAAAAAATGAGTGACGAAGACATTCTTATAACTGCTGCCGCCGCTGTCCTCTTGAAGACAACTAGACGAAATCATAGGCCAAGAGGTTTTGCATAAGACCGAGTCTTTCTCGTGGAAGAAATAAATGCAGTACAGCTGACTTCATGAAATATTTGATCTTGGACGATGTTGATGAATTGAATTTAGAATACAGGTGTTCTGGATTCAAGAATTTTTTTAGAATGACAAGTTACGACTTTGAAGAATTATTAAAAAATATTGCATCTATATCAAAAAGGAACACAAAATTCAGAGAAGCTATTCCTCCCAGTACACGATTGGCAATTACTCTGCGCTACCGGAGAATACTATACTTCATTGAGTTACTTAATGAAAATATCAAAGCAGTCATCTTTGTTCTCAAATGTTTCTGCAATTTTTTTTTAGTAATGTTCCGCCTTCTATGGAAACATGCAACTGTTGGACAACTGTCGGACAACAGTTTACCAACACGTCCATACTTGTGTTGCAATGTTGTACAACATTTCCAACATACGTGTGGACCCTGTTTTGGATCACTGGCGTTAAGCAATGTCCATCGAGATTTTACTCTTCATGGGTGAACACGGAAGTTGGCACCCTTAGGATGGATGGCTGATGTCAATGTGGGTACCTGATTTGTATGTTTCCAACAAATGCAGAGTAAAACCCTCGTCTTAAATAACCCCATAGATTAGTTAAAAAGAATTTGTTTAAATGAGGAAGGAAGTTAGTAATCATAATGAAATAATATTTCAAAATTAAATTTGTGTATCAACTACTAAAATTTTTATAGAGTTACGGAGCGTTTTCGTCTATTACGACATTCTCAACGTACCTCTATAAAAATTTTAGTAGTTGATATACACAAATTTAATTTTGAAATATTGTTAAAAAGAAGCAAAGCTAAAAGAAAAAGTTCCTTAGTAGCTAAAACATCATATTATGAAATATGCGAGCTGAAAATTTCAATTCTGAAGATAAATTTTCAAACTGTACATGAAAAGAGCTGCCGCATCTTCGCTAGTAGGTAAGCAAGAACTGATGTTACGGCATAAAGCATGACTGCAGTATCACATCCTGCATGCTTGCATTGAATTATCACTGAACAATACTGTCTTAGTAGAAGGATGTACTTGCAATGTTACAATGCTAACAGTGCGATGCTGTAATGTGGTAGGTTACGTTACATAAAATAAACCACAATGCAGATGGTATCCTCTTACAGTACGAATATCTGCGCTTTATTTCAGCAGTCAGTGCTGAAAGATATAATTCTCTAAACGTCAGAATGATACATTGATTCAAAGTCTCGAGTTACAGACAGGGGCGTATACAGGATTTTTTTCGGGGGGGGGGACTGGTCAAACCATGCAGGTACCATTTAGTTTCACATAGATGAGGGAGATAATGTAAACAAAGTGTAAATATAGAGCTCTAAAAAGACACTTTTCAAAACAGGGCCGCCTAGTGGCTGTTAGGCGCCCCGGACGAGATTTCGAAATGCCCCCCCCCCGATAATCGAATCGTTCTAGATATAAAAGGGGTAGCAGAGCCCTATTGGACCGGCATCCGGGGCGGTCCGCCTCACGGTACCTACGCCTCTGCCTATTAGGTGATGTACTCTATCGCGTTCAAGATATAGGTTTTTTTTCGAGAAATGTTTCTCCCTCCATATGTAGTAAGCATTGATACGTTTTTTTTCTTCTTAAGCTATCTAGGTTTAATTTTTTGCCCAAGACCGCGGCGCCCCCCCCCACCCATCAGGAGAAATAGCTTCAAAGTTACCATTAGAATTAGATAACAAGAAAAAATCCACTGACTGATCGATGGAGGCTTATTTGCTCAGATGAAACGTCAGATAGCTTCAATGAAAACCTGCCTTTTAACTCTCCTGTTAACATTTAAGTCTCTTGGTGAAAGCCACCCAGCTTATTTTAGTTAAAAATGTACCTAATTATTAAAAACTCAACTAGTGTTAGTAACACAAATAATAATAGGTAATAATAAAAAGCAAAGTTAGGTACACCTACTTAAAATTTGAAAATAATGCAGAAAAAAAAACGTTAAATCGTCCTAACTTTGCACTTTGTTATCTACGTATGAAACACCTTCCCAAAAAGTGTTTTCTGCGTGATATTGAAAAAGAAGCACAGGGTTAGATGATATACACTNAAAAAAATTCCGGGGGGGGGGGGGGCTATAGCCGACCAGCCCCCCCCTGGTTTCAGATAACAACAGACCGGGCGTGGTGTTCTTGAAAACAGAAATATGGCGACCAAGTTGCTCAGTTGGTAGAGACGGTTGATTCGAATTCAGCTCCAACCCCTGACCTTCGACACACACTTGAAAATAAAATAATTAGAAGGGAGCACCAAACATAAAATTTAAAAAAATTGCTGTAACCTCATATCAACCCATTTCTTCCGGTCAATAATCATGATAACTGAGATCAAACTATTCTCAACGCATTTTCCACAAAAAAGAAAATTATTCTCATTCTTTAAGAAAATATTTCATCAATATGAGACTAAAGTAAATAATTTGTGTCTAAGAGTACCATCATTGGATTACGCCTCACCAAAAAAATGTATTGCTAAAAGAAAACCTCAATTACTCCCCGGAGGCAAAACTCTTCTTGGTTTGTATTTGTGGCTTAATATTATACGTCTCCGTGGTAGAGTGCGCATCACACTCGGCTTGCACCAAGGAGGTTCCGGGTTCGATTCCTGGACGGGTCGAAAATTTGATAAAGATTTTTTTCAAATTTTCTACTTGGTCTGGTTGTGATTGAGGGTAACTCAGCCTCCTGAGGTCAATTGAGTAGCTATGGTAATAGCGACAAGTGATAGCATTATAAGGAAATTGTTAAAGTGTAGCTTAGGCTTAGTGATATTGAAGTGATTGTTGAGAATACCTTGTAATGCTATGATGTTCACTAAAATTGTTACATAATAACACAAAGACATATACATTTACAGTACCATCACACAATTTGTCACGTTGCCAAATATCCTCATTTTTTAAAAAAAACTTCAAACAGTGCGATTGACAAATATATTTGATCAAATATGTTTGCTATGGTTTCATCGTTTTCAATAGAGCTAATTCAGTAGGTTTTATTAAGTTAAGCATAAGTTACAAGCTTTTCTTTCATTAATCATTGATTTCACTGACTCCAATGGAGATATACAGGGGTCCAAGCTGTGATCGTCCCCTCAACTAAAGAACTGCATCCGCTCCTGTGTGTCCAATACACATGCACAGATTTCGTCATTCAACGTGAATCTCAGTCACGAGCTGTGATGAAATTAATAATAAAGAAAGATGATTTCAGATAAAAAGCGTGATGATGATAAAATAAAACGAGGACGCTACTGATGGGTTGTTCAAACACCTCACCGGGGGAGAAAATGTATATCCAACGTGACTATACGCCAGATGTGCTGACAATAAGAGGAAAACTTGACACAGAAGAGGAGGGGGAAAAGAAAAACTTTGACGAGAACAAAAGAGTTTGTCAAAATTTTGTTAAGAAAAAATANGTGATGATGATAAAATAAAACGAGGACGCTACTGATGGGTTGTTCAAACACCTCACCGGGGGAGAAAATGTATATCCAACGTGACTATACGCCAGATGTGCTGACAATAAGAGGAAAACTTGACACAGAACAGGAGGGGGAAAAGAAAAACTTTGACAAAAACAAAAGAGTTTGTCAAAATTTTGTTAAGAAAAAATATGAAAAGGGAAACTTTGACAAAAGACAAAAACAAAAGAGATTGTCAAAACTTTTGTGAAAAAAAAAAANAAAAAAAAAAAAAAAAAAAAAAAAATGAAATAAACGTTTTGGGAAGGTATCAATCAAACACTTAAGTTGATTGTGAAGAGCAAATTGAGTATTTCATAAAAGTCGATAAAACCACAATAGTGCACAAGGAATCTGCAATGGAATAAATTCTCTCAATTCTAATGTCGACGCACTTCTTGTAAACGGATAACATAAGATGGAAAGAAGACTCCGAATAAAAAGAAATCTCAGATATTTGCCCGAATGAAGTGAGGTCTCTATTGAAATAAATGATTTTTCTTTTCTTGTTTGTACAACAATAACTCTTCAACGAAACGTCTTATATCCGATTTGGATGAAATGGTTGATATGGACATTTATAAGGTTCATGAGATGGGCCATATTACAATTATCAAAACGACCTTTATTTAGATCTATTGTGACCAGCATTTCAATGAGGATGCATTTAGATTCGAACCAACCGTCTCCTGGTTACGAATCCACCGCCTTAATTGTATGAGATCTATAGTTCACAGAACTATTGAACTACTAGTAACATTATGATTGTTATTTTCCGAACGTGTCTCATATTTCTCTAATTTACTCATATTTCTCTTCAGAAATATGAGTAAAAAGGCCAGGAATTTTACAAAAAGAAAAAAACATTAAATGACATAGTTCTAAATTTTGCAAAAGAAAAAACATTAAATGACATAGTTCTAAATTTTGCTTCAAATGTTAGCTTATCAATATTGTAAAATGTAGTGAAGTAAAAGTTGCGAAACCATTAAGTTTTATCGTTCGCTTTTTGAATTTTATGCTTCTTTTTATAGTTGAGTACTCGAACTTCGTGCCGAGAAGATGAGAGAACATGGGGAGTAGTAACGGGTTGTTAAGCTGTGTAGAACATGTTGTGAGTAGTATTGGGTTAACCCTCACAAATTACTATACTACTCACAAGATTAGCTAATCTTGCGCAGACTTAACACGCATTTTTTTTTGGAACCTAGCTCAATACTACTCCCAACACGTCCTGCCCAGCCAACTTGGTGTTCAATTCTATTAAATTATAGATAAAAATCTATTCGCAGACCTACGGATGTACATAGAAAATTATTATATATATAGATAGATAGATATATCGAGAACGGTTAACTTTATCGAATTATTTTGTCAGACTTTAATGAACGACAATTGAATTTTAATTTCCCACAAACTTAGTTTCATATATTTCTGTCGTATCTGTTTTCGAAATAGTCCAGGAAATGTAGATTAACGAATGGGTTAGAGAAAGAATGTGAGAAATCAATCCTGGGAAAGTTGCGGAACCGTCCGCTATTTTGAGTTTATAAATATTGATGAAGGAGGTCAAAATTTAGAACTATGTCATTTAATGTTTTTTCTTCCCATTTTTCGCCTAAAATTCCTGGTCTATAAATGTGAAATGTCAAAACATTGAACATGTCAACGTTCTCAATTAACCAAAACCAGTAATCCAAAATTTAATTGGATTTATTCTATTGGCTCTCATATTCACATCACGTCTAGGTCAGGTCACAGGCCACATTTTTTGATTAGCAGTCATCAACATAGGTACATGATTATATTCAATATACGAGCAGTCTAAAAATTGCATATTCCTCCTTTTTACAGGCTTCCCCCTTTAAAGTTCGTTGCGATGATCATCTAATACCACAAAATTAAGATTTCAGCATCTTCATTCCAATGATGAATTTCTTGCGTAAAGCCTCATTTTCACTTCCCGAGCATTCGTCACGAGCAAGGTTAACGAACGATTATTCGTTCGAGGCTCAGGCAGTGTAAACAGTCGCCGGGAGCCGATCAAGGTCGAAGGGAATGCTCGTTCGTGCTCGAGCCTGATCTGCTCGATATCGGTTTTCCAGTGAATCATCAAAGGGACGCTCGTTCGCCGCTTCCTCTTGTAAACACCCCTGGATTCGTCGAATGGTGTTCTATGAATCTAGTTCTCGCCCAGCTGTTGAAGGATACACGTCTCCTATTTTGTGTGTGGTGTTGTTGCTTTTTAGTATTTGACTGATGGCGTGAGAAAATGAAAAGTGCCTTTTGGAAATGTTTCCTTCTATTCTTTGCAACATGAAGGTGAAATCTTCAGACGACATGCGGCTAAAATTGCTGAATAGCCCACTGTTATCCTCCTTCAAATCCTCCAGCAATAGGGAGTAAATTCTTTTCTTTAAAAATGACGACTTCCACATGCGACGCTTTTCCTTTTTTGTTTTTCCTCCGCTAGATGGTCTAGATTGAGGATAATCGCAATTTTGGATAGCGCGGGGTGTCATCTGTTCGCTGTGAATCATCACGAGTAACTGATGGTCAGTAATGCTCGAGCAGTGTGAACAGAGGGCTCGTTTGTGTTCGTGCTCATTGAAAACTGGCGAGCAACGATCACGAACGCTCGGGGATGTTCAGGCAGTGTAAATGGACCTTAAGAAGACAAAATACTAGTACACAATGAATTGGCTTGAACAGAAGCTACTGGGAACTCAAATTTTATAATTTACGAGACGATGTGGCCACTACTGAGAATTTTACTTTATGGGAATTTGGTACAAGAAGGAAAATGTATTTCAAGAGGAGTAAAAAATGCGACTTTTTCATCTGAGACCTTTCATTTCATTAGGTATGATTTGATTGTGTATACTTACTTGCATTTTTACAGCTATGACTATTGTAGAGAGATCTGAACCTAGTGACTTAAGAACTAACAGTCTGGATACAGTTAATGAACACAGCCTGCAACAGAGAAATAAAGACAACAATGTAATGATAATTATTCGGAGAACAGTAGAATGCTCATAATTTGGGGATTGTAATCGATTTAGTTTGTGAGTTTGATGTTTGATGGTGTCATTACAAAGAGCAGCCTTTGTCAATAGAGCAAAAATTTAATATACCTATTTACGCTGGCTAGTTTTCCCTTTTTAAACAAGCGTGTGCCGTACACTCACAATATCCTTATTTAAATTAAAATTACTCCTTAAATTAGAAAGCATAATTTGAATTTATATACGAAATTACGAACCCATTTGAATAAAAATAAGTAAAGTGACTGTCAATAATGCACAGCTCCTTTTTTTTCTGGCCTAATGTCTCTTTAACATCTATTGGTCATTCGAGACGGGGATTTTACCCTCCATTCACTTTAAAAAAATAAATAATAATAATTAAAGTACGTACACTAAAAAGAAATCCACATTCAAATATACTTTTGGAAAGTAACTCATACATGAATTCCACCAAAATATATTCCATACCTCATCGATAAAATAAATATTCAAGTCATAGAAAATATTTTCTTTTTCCAACCCAGTATCCTATTCTGAAATTTTCATAATTTTAATGTGTTCAGCATCAGCGTCACAGGGGGGTTTTTTATCTCTCAAATAAAAACGTCCTCATTAAATAACTTTAACAAAACAGCTTGTTGCCTTTATCTTGCCTCCTCAATTGTCCTAACGAGAATTCCTCATAAAACAACTAAAAAAATGTATTTTAATGTTTGTTTGAAAACACTAATGAAATGAGCTACTGTCAGAAGTTGTACCATAGTTTTTTCTGGGGATGCAATACCGTTGATCACTAATCAACACTGGACTATAAAAACCATTATTTCATAAAAGTCGGTTGAATGATTTTGTTGATTGAAAAACCATTCAATCAACTATTATGAGTTGCGCGCCCATCCGCAAAAGGTTTAGAGCCAGAGGTTCCCAAACTGGGGGGCG
>CM022878.1:4772440-4798989 GCA_012654025.1 Pachypsylla venusta | reverse complement strand
GGGGGTATGGATTTGCGCCCACCCAGTATATTGCAACCTTTATGAAACCAAGGTAAGGCCTTGGTCGTTCTGACTTTTTCGTATTTTCTAAATTTCATTTTGCCCGTTTCTGGTTTCGAACTCGTAACCCTGGAATGGCTGGACATACCTTTGCAGAAAATGTCCTAAAATAAGGACTGCTCGGCCACCTAAAACTTTCTTGCTTTTTGATATGTTGTCACGACAAAATTTAAGATATCAGATCGTCACTGTTCGATTTTGGTGAAGAAATTAGAAATTTGGCTGTAACTCGAAAACGGCAAATCATATACCATGATTTGGGGAGGGGGGGGTCATCAATTTTCGCTATCTGCTACCGTTTGGGCTGTGGTATTGTAAGAGACAACCCCCTGCTACATATTAGTCACATAGGTAGGTATATGTGACTCATATGTGAAGTTTCTATGTATACATACAAACTTCTGATTTATATATTAAGATTAAGATGATAAATTTTAGGTAAATAATAATTTTGGTACGAAAAAATCTGGTGTGAACATCGCACGACTTTCCTTATCTATATATAAATAAAAAAAAGTATATTGCAATGAGCTGAAATTTTCGATGTCTGGTTTTCAATGCAAAATTGCCAAAACACGTTTTGAAGTGCCCAGAGCGGAAATACAATTACACTTCAACCTAAGTTGAATTTTTCAATTTCTTATATGAAATTGATATGAACTGGCACCAAATTTCATGAAAATACCATCCCAACACGTGAAGTTTCTAACTCTGTTAAAGTTTCAATAACGAAATTTTTATTTTGGATCTTGAGGGTTAGATAAACTTGATTCACATGAATCTGCTATATTCGTTTAAAGCTATATATTCTGCATATCATAGAACACGATGATTTGATACTGTGCAATATGCAAATGTCGAAAAAAATATCTTAATTTTTTGACCTTGGGAACTCTGTAAAATGAAATGAATCTTCGATCACAAATGAGAGTGCTGAAATAATATAATACTTCACAATATTTTCATACTCAAAATTATGAATCTTTTAATATTCGTTCTTCGAGAAATAAATAAAATGCTATGGAGGTAGTCAAAAACAAAACAACAATATTCATAAGACATTGTTGGGAAAACAAAGAAAAAGTTAATAATGATGACAATGCAGAGGAAGTGTGGGAGTGGAGAACACGATCCAAACATCACAGGATACAAATGGAATGTGCCTTCAACTAAAAATAAAGATATATGCTTGCTATACAAGGTGTACACTACCCATATTCTAATTCAGAAAATGTGCTGCCAACTAAAAATAAAGATATGCTTGCTATACAAGGTGAACACTACCCATATTCTAATTCAGACGCTCCCAAAGTGCTGCCCTCCATAATATCATGAGTGGAGAACACGATCCAAACAATGCAGGATACAAATGGAATACATGGAATGTGCTGCCAACTAAAAATAAAGATATGCTTGCTATACAAGGTGCACACTACCGATATTCTAATTCAGACGCTCCTAAAGTGCTGCCCTCCATAATATCATGAGGGACAAAAAAAAAATCTTTCTAAACAATGTAGAAGAAACTAGTGCCCGCAACTACATTCCTATATGCCCTATTCAGATCTCCTTTGAAGAACGCATCAGTAGATTTGTACTATTTAAAATACACTTCGCATTATTATTAATAAGAACATCATGAACAGAAAAGAAATCAAACGAAAAAGTAGTCAAAGTGTCTAAAACTAGGCGAATTGTGTCTAAAAAAACAGGTTCCCCGACATTGATGTCCTATGCAATCATTCAATATCCTATTGCAAATAATTCTCCTAGTTTTAGACACTCCTGAAGTCATATCTTAGAAATTTTATATGTCCGCCATCTTGAAACAAAACACGCTAGATGTATAATTTTTTTGCAAAGTACTTCTAATTCTATTGTCTTTCTGAAAATGTATCACAAGATGAGTGTTCGTATTTAAAAAACAAAAGTTGGACCCCCTGGAAGCCATATGGGACCTGTCTCTGAAAAATTGGTCACAGCATCAGGTGTGGTTTAATTTGGGATATTATGCCATGCAAAACTCCACATAAAGCCGTTCAAAAAATATTCAGGTGGTCTCGGACTTTTGGGACACCCTGTATATTATAATTTCGTATTTATTTTAATTTTTGATGTAAACAAACGGGTTCGTAAAAGCCGCACCTTTGTTCAGTGCACCACTAAAAAAAGTCGTTTTGACAAAATTCCCTTCCAGTAGATCTTTCTGCCATGTCTCTACACCTACATACAAGAATGGTAAATATATATTTCTTTATGTTATTATATCAAAATTTTGTGGGCATCATATCATTACAAGGCATTTTTTTTTAACAATCACTCCGATACACCAAGCTACTATACTCCACATTTTCCTCATAATACTACCACTTTTCGCTATTACCACAGCTACTCAATCGCCCTCAGAAGGCTGACTTACCTTCAAACACAACCAGACCAAGTAGAAAAATCGAAAAAAACATTTTTCAAATTTTCGACTCGACCAGGATTCGAACCCGTTACCTCCCTGATGCAAGCCGAGTGTGATACACATGCACTTTGCCATGGAGACGTAAAAAATAAAATTAGGCTTCGCCGAGATACTTTGATTTTATCAGTCAGTATACCCAATGGGCGATCTACAAATATGTACACCTTGCACCCCAGTTTGGGAACGTTTGGTCGATATAAGATAACATTATGAAGATTGAAGATAACACGATGTAGGTATTAGAATATTAACGAGGAGGGGTTATCACGTTGATTCATTCATTGAAGCCATTGTAAAGAAGACCACTTGTTTTTATATCGTTGCATGCTGATTTGGCGTCATATTACCATTATTGATAATATTGCTTGAATCAAGCAAGCCAAGAAGAACAAGACGAGCATACGCTAAACATAGTATGTAGGTACTCTTTTAACTTAACCCTCCATTCATATCACATTTCATTTATCCCGTTGATTCATTCATTGAAGCCATTGTAAACAAGATCAATTGTTTTTATGTCGTTGCATGCTGACTTGACGTCATCTTACCAATATTGATAGTATTGCTTGCATCAAGCAACGCCTTTTCTCCCAGGCAGTTGAAGGAACATGTTCATACTAGACCGGCACGTTACTGTGTGTGAGCTCACTATGAGGGAGGAATAACTTTCCCGTCACTGCTTAGCGTGAATAAGTCATACATTGCCTGAAATCCGGAATCAGGCAAAGTGCTAATTTTGAAACGCCAAGAAAAACAGAATGCGCATAAGCTAAACATAGTTTAAAGGTACTCTGTTTACTTAAAACCATCCATTTACATAATATAACAAAGATTATCTCACAGATTTCATTGGGCGGAGCGAAGCGTAGCCTTATACTCCCTACAAACTGCAAACTTTTGTTACCCTACTCCTCCGAAACTACTCAACCGATTTTTACCACATTTTTTTCTTCATATTCTGCATAAACCCAAGGGTGCATATATCTATTTTCAGAACGATATCTTAAACCGTTTCCGATTTTTTGGCCGATTTTTCGATTTTTTACCAAATTCAGAGAGTCATGATCCGATATCTTAAATTTTGTCGCGACAGCAATACAACTCATAACGAAAAAGTTTTAGGTGGCTTCTCAATACTTAATTTAGGAATTAATTTACTAAATTTTGACAAACCACTCCAGAGTTACAAGTTCGAATCCGGGATCGGGCAAAATAAAATTTAGGAAATACTAATTGATTAGTCAAAACGTTTAAGGATATCGAATATATATATATATATCTTGAACCGTTTCCGATTTTTCGGCCGATTATTTTGCGTTTCAAATAGGACCTACTACTCAACGGCATGATGCAATCAAGAAAGCTGCGGTATTCTCAAAAAATCTTGTTTTAACGGAATAATGGAGCAATATGCTAAAGTTTATGTGGTGCCCGAAAATTCGAGGTGAAACGGATGGCTCCGCCCGTTTTTGTCCACTGACACAGTGATTAATGATGATAGGTATGATCAAAGTAGGAAAATATTATTTGCAAGTATTTTTTGTACTCTGGCATCTCCACTAATTGCGAACACTAGTGAACTCCACTTTTGACTCCCATATAGGTACATCCCGAAATGCACTTGTATGTTACGCGATACAAGCCACAATTTTCATTCGATTTTGACGAAATTTGGTATACATGTTTAGGGTATGAATATTTTTTTCTATTAATGACTACAACACTCACGTGAACACCTGATCATATTGATCCACTAGTATTTTTGTTCATTATTTTCAAAATATTTATTTTTAAACCTTTGAAATCTCAAAATGGGATACTATACGTTTCAAGATATAGAGAACCTTAGCGTTCACCGATTTTGATGAAATTTGGCATGTGGGTTCCATTTATGGTTTAATTTTGGTCCGAAAATGTACCTCCCTGTCAGTTATACAGGGTACGTCAATTAGTTCTCCTACATTTGAAAGAGCTGGTAAATTAAAACGAAATGAGATATTTGAAAAATTATTTTGTATTCTGAAAGCTTGTGTATTCTATTTTTTGTAAATAATGTCGTCCAAATGACGGCCTTGGCAAGTGATGCACATTTGGAGTGTTTTGCGGAAGTTTTCCATGACTCTTGTCAACATACCAGCATCAATTTGAATGATTTCAAAAATTCCCTTTTTTAACTCTTCAAGGGTCCTAGGGCTATGTTTGAAGACCTCAGCCTTGAGGTAACCTCACAGGAAATAAGTCACAGGGACTCAAATCTGGCGAGCGAGGGGCCTACGAAATGTCATGTCGTAAGGAGATCACGTAACCGGGGAACCTTTCCTGCAGAATCACGAGAACTATTGGCTGTATGGACCGTAGCCCATACAACCTAAAGCTTATGATGTGGTCCTAAAGTTGTGACTCAACTCAAAATTGTTTTTCGATCAGGAACTGGATCTGTGGAGTGTAAACTTTTTTAAAAAACACCTTGACAACAAACGCACGATGCTCGCGCGACCAAACCATCGCAACACCTAAAAACTAGATGTCATTTCGTGTTGAATTTCACAAACCCCTCGCCCCTCTCACTATCACTTCCCCTCCCACGATTTTTTGAAATGGGGGTAAACTAATTGCCGCACCTTGTATTTATATATAGGGCTCCATACTATAATAACAAAAATATAGATCTCCGTATAAAGCAAATCACTTCAGCCACGCTCTTCTAGACTGGAGGAAAGATTCCTGCATTATATCCAACCATGAAAATCATTTTCATTAATTCTTCCACAATGGATCTGATGGACGGACCCCGTAGGTAGTACAGGGGTTCCCAAACTTTTTGGTACCACGTCCCCTTTTCTTGAAATGAAAGCCTCCCACGCCCCCCTCCCCTTTACATTATAAAATATGAATGGGTATAGGTGTTGCTGAATGCTATCTCATTCGAAACGCTAATGTGTTGCCGAATGCTATCTCATTCAAAACGCTAATTTGTTGCTGAATACTATCTCATTCAAAATACTAATGTGTTGCTGAATGCTATCTCATTCGAAACGCTAATGTGTTGCCGAATGCTATCTCATTCAAAACGCTAATGTGTTGCTGAATACTATCTCATTCAAAATACTAATGTGTTGCTGAATGCTATCTCATTCAAAATGCTAATATGTTGTTGAATGCTATCTCATTCAAAATGCTAATATGTTGTTGAATGCTATCTCATTCAAAATGCTAATGTGTTATTGAATGCTATCTCCTTCAAATAAACATAATGTTCAATAAAATTACCTTTGTAAAAAAATTGTGTACATACGAGTATATTACAACTAAATGATAATAATTCAACTGATCTAGCGCCCCCTTGGCTTGCCTTCACGCCCCTCAGGGGGTGCGCGCCCTCAGTTTGGGGACCTCTGCTGTAGTATTAGAACTTATTGTTTTGTATTCATCGAGCATTGCATTTTGTATTGCAATAATAATACTGCTCGTTCCTACCTCGTGCACTAACAATATCTAGCGCTTTATCTTGCTATCTGGGGCCCTTAATTTCATATTATGTTCGATGATTCCGGTTGTAATCATAATGATGTAACCAAGTACATATTTATCAAATACGGACTAAAATAATCTTCAGGCTGTAGTTTCAAAATGTACCTACATAATATTGGCAAATATAAAGAAAACCAAGTTAGCCCCAGTATCTATGGCACGTTGAATACAACCACCACTTCCCATGAGATACTTGAAGTTAAGCAAGGTTCAACGAAGTTTTTATTGGTGGGTAACCACGTAGGTTCGCGCCTATTCCCGACCCAACCCAGGTTGATAGAGGTCAATGTGGGGTAGCGGGCTTGGATGTTTGTTGTAAAAACAAAACAATAAAGTTGAAATATATTATCAACAAGACATCTAAAATGAACTCATGTTTTCTAGTGCTGATGCTGATGTGTGTCTGCAGCATAAATTTATTCTAAAATGAACTCATCTTTTCTAGTGTTGATGCTGATGTGTGTCTGCAGCATAAATTCATTCTAAAATGAACTAATCTTTTCTAGTGCTGATGCTGATGTGTGCCTGCAGCATAAATTTATTCTAAAATGAACTCATCTTTTCTAGTGCTGATGTGTGTCTGCAGCAAAAATTTATTTCACTCATTCTCAGACAATTTTAAAAAGCTTTTAAAATATGTTTGGCCTGCTGATGTAGCAAGTAGCAACATCAATCATCAGATGTCATAACTTCCCTTTCTGTCTATTTCAGTAACTTCCACGCCCCGTCCCTTATCTTATTTAACCTCATCTCTGTTTCACTAGGATCGACTATCTGGGTATCTGACTGTAAACAAAGATCATTCTAAATATATCATTTAAAACGCTCGACTTGATCAGGTGCATCCTGTGAATGCATTTAGTGTTACAGGGAACAAAACGCATACAGTGTGGTAAGTGATCCACATTGGAGTGCTCGTTGAACAAACGAGTAGTGTCTGATAAGGGTAATCTCAGACAACCACTTACTTACCTATCATATAGCATATCACACATTGTTTTTATAAGGGTACTCTCGGACATCCGCTTACTTACTTATCATATAGCATATCACACATTGTTTTTTAAGGGTACTCGCAGGCAGCCGCTTACTTACCTATCATATAGCATATCACACATTGTTTTTATAAGGGTACTCTCAGACAGCCGCTTACTTACTTATCATATAGCATATCATGCATTGTTTATATAAGCAAGGATAAAACAAATACACATATTCTTATCGGAGTCCGCGCAGATAGAGCAAATAGCACACTCCCATAAGAACATGCGTACTTGTAAAAGCTTATAAAAACAATGTTTTTTTTAATGAGTTTTTTGCATCATATTCTAAGTGGAATCGCATTTAAATTTGCTCCAAAAGAACACATCATCATTTTACACTTCACATTACTTATCAGAAATTGAAGGAATGAAGGATCAATAAATACGAGTATTTTTTTTTTTTTTTTGCTTAACGTCTCTTTAACATCTAGGTCATTCAAGATGGGAGGTTTTACCATTCATTCGCCGGAAACTTGCAAACCAGCTACCCACATTGACACCACCCAGTCTGGGATGGCCGGAAAAATAGCCAGCATAACGAGTCCGCGAACCCACGTGGGCACCCACATGGTACAACGTCGCTGGACGTTGCTTAACTTCAGTGATCGAACGGGAACTGGTGTATTCCACGTGCCATAGACGCTGGCTAGAACAATGTTTGATATGCGATATGATAGGTAAGTAAGGGACTGCCTAATAGCACCCTAAGATGTGAAGGGGGTGTATTTTTATGAACACGTGTGGATAATTTGTTTCATCCAATTCTCTCAAATCACCCCATTTTGACGTAGAAAAACTTTTTAAAGAAACGAATAACATCAAAAATAATCAAAATTTACAGTATTAAAACATGGTACATAACTTTTTGGAAATTTCGTTCTTATTAAAAAGTAACTAATTTCAAACAAACTGTTAAAAGAGTACAAAACTTAGAAGAGGATTACATTTTTATTACTTTCCTTATCCTATAAAAAGGAAAGTATTGTAATGGGCTGAAATTTTCCATGTCGAGTTTTCAATGCCAAAGCACGTTTTGGGGTACCCAGAGCCCAAATCTCGAGTTTCAGCCATTGGTCCGTGTGTATGTCTGTCTGTCTGTGAACAAGATATCTTAAGAACGGCAAGTGCTAGAGACTTGAAATTTGGAATGTATGTCAGTTTTACGCCATGAACGGCAAAATAAGCTTTTGGTGGAAATCGAATATACCGTTGGCGGTTTTATGCCGCTTTTTAGCGGTTTTCGACTATCCTGCTTAAAATGAGAAGTTCTAGCTATTACCGTTAAATAATAGCTAGAACTTTAAACTTGGTGCCTCTTCATATCAATTTCATACAAAAAATTGAAATATACAACTTACGTTGAAATGTAATATATTGTTTGCCGCTAATTAGCGGTTGAAGGCCGCTTTTTGGTGGTTCTGCCTAAAACCAGAATGGAAAGAGCTAGAACTTGAAATTTGGTACCAATTCATATCAATTTCATATAAGGAATTGAAAAATAAAACTCAAGATGAAGTGTAATTGTATTACTACTTTAAAACGTGTTTTGACATTGAAAACTCAACATCGAAAATTTCAGTCCATTACAATACTTTCTTCTTTTTAGATAAGGAAAGACGTGTGATGTTCACACCAGATTTTTATCTGCACAATTAAAAGCGAAGTTACAAAAGCAATGAAAAAGATATCGGCAGGAACTTTAAAGAAACTAAGAAATAGAAATACTCATACACAAAGCGGACTTCTACAAAGACTCGTTAAGTACTAAAGCTTTCCTTTGTTCTCAATATTTACAGGGACAAATCTGGAGCTTTCCTTTATGTTCTCAATATTTACAGGGACTAATCTGGAGATTTCCTTTATGTTCTCAATATTTACAGGGACAAATCCGGAGCTTTTCTTTATGTTCTCAATATTTACAGGGACAAATCTGGAGCTTTCCTTTATGTTCTCAATATTTACAGGGACAAATCTGAAGCTCTCCTTTATGTTCTCAATATTTACAGGGACAAATCTGAAGCTCTCCTTTATGTTCTTAATATTTACAGGGATAAATCTGAGGCTTTCCTTTATGTTCTCAATATTTACAGGGACAAATCTGAAGCTTTCCTTTATGTTCTTAATATTTACAGGGACAAATCTGAAGCTCTGCTTTATGTTCTTAATATTTACAGGGATAAATCTGAGGCTTTCCTTTATGTTCTCAATATTTACAGGGACAAATCTGAAGCTTTCCTTTATGTTCTTAATATTTACAGGGACAAATCTGGAACTTTCCTTTATGTTCTCAATATTTACAGGGACAAATCTGAAGCTTTCCTTTATGTTCTCAATATTTACAGGGACAAATCTGGAGCTTTCCTTTCTGTTCTCAATATTTACAGGGACAAATCTGGAGCTTTTCTTTATGTTCTCAATATTAACAGGGACAAATCTGGAGCTTTCCTTTATGCTCTCAATATTTACAGGGACAAATCTGGAGCTTTCCTTTATGTTCTCAATATTTACAGGGACAAATCTGCAGCTTTCCTTTATGTTCTCAATATTTACAGGGACAAATCTGGAGCTTTTACAAAGGTATCACACTAAGTTATTACTATTTGTCATAATACCTAATTTTGTCATATTGTTATTTCAAACAGTATCAAACATTGTATCGATTTAGATCAAATTTACTAGTTGATTGTATTTGATCTAACACAAAACCGAACATGACAAATACGTTTGTTATTTTGCTATGGTATAATACACAACAAATAAAGTCTTATTTGAAAGTCTCATCATATGGTCAGTGATAGGGGCACAAAATATATATCAAACACACAAACAAAACAAATATACATCATATAAATACTGCAAACATTTGGAATCATGACAATTACTGTGATACGACCTTTGGACTCACAATCTAAAATTTGAACAACAATGATCAGGAGACTCGTTAAGTATTAAGCACTGTGAGAGACTAAAACGGTTTGTGATGGCTTTAAGAGGACCTTTGTCTGCTGGATACGGTGGAAGGAAGTTTGATGTAACACTTGATAAGATCTTATAATTGTGGTGAAACAGGCGCTGGTCTTGGTCGTTCGGAGCTTGTGCACTTCCTATCTCTAAAACTGATCTGATCCCTTCTAAGGAAAGGACTTTATACTGCTGCCGACTCTCTGGCAAAATGATTTCTCTTGTTTATGTTCCTTGCCGTGTCCGAGATGACGTCATACAGTACTTCCCTATCTTAGTTCGGCAGTGACTGGGTGTCTCTGCTTTACTGATACTTGGGATCAAGTTTTGCTAAGGTTTATTAGGTTTGGCAGAGGGAGCCAAGCTTCCCTCTGACAGCACTATTGAGTTTTTCTTTATTTTGTGCATATATTAGCTTAACAATCAGAACATTCATAACTCCAATGATATTGTGACTCAAATTTTTCAATTTTAGCAACAAGAACTGTGATGGTATTTATTTAGGCTTAATATATATTTAAATAATAATAATAAAAAAAAAAATAGCCAGCGTCTATGGTATCTTGAATACAACAGATCCTGATAGATCACTGAAGTTAAGCAATGCCCAGCGAGGTTGTATCATGTTGGTATCCACGTGGTTTCGCGCCCTCGTGATGCTTGCTATTTTTCCGGCCGGGTGGGGTCAATGTGGGCATCTGGTTTGTAAGTTTCCAGGGAACAGGGAATGGAGGATAAAACCCCCGTCTTGAATGACCAATAGATGTTAAAGAGACGTTAAGCCAAATTAAAAAAAATAGTTCAATAATAATTAGGAGATTTTTCTACGTACTCACACTCAGGAATGTTCGTGGATGTTTCGTTTGAAAAAATCACACCTTTATTTGTGATAACCGGTCATACGTACGATTTATTTTTCACAGTGGAAGTTAATGAGCAATTGGATTGAAAGAAATTACACCTTCGGAAATGGAAAAGCAGAAAAAACTGCCGACTGTACATTCGATTGCACCCAATATTACACCTTAGATGGAACCTACATATCAAATTTCACCCAAATCGGTCAACTCTATGTGGCAAAAGTGACGACGTACGGTGGACAAACGGATTTTTTTTATTCAATTTTTGCATTCTACGTACTCAAGGTATATCAAATTTTGAGGAGGGGGGTATTTTTTTCGTGACGATTCCAAAGGTTCATTATTGAAAAAGAGTAAAAATAACCCACAGAGATATGGAGTTCTTTCTGTAATGCCTAGTATAAGTGTCCCATCATCATTATCATAATGATTAATTTAGCTCTAATAGTGTTCATATTAGTGAGCGACATCAGAAATGAATGAGACACTCTACACGTTAGGACACAAGGTCAAACCTATAAAAAAGAATAACAACAACAATGATTGCATTCTGGCACTTAGGAGTGCAGTCTAGTTTTTAATCATTATTATTCAACAATATGAGGCGTAAGTAGTTTTTATATTATTTGCGTGACGTGGTGGTCTCAACCCCAGTACACTTACTTCAATTGAAATTGTAGAACAAATCACCATGACCGGATCCAACTCTACTGTACGAAGTAAGTAGTATCAACAAAACATTCACACTAAGGAGTGATCCGCCCGGAAAACTAAAAATATTGTTTCAATTCCCCTAAGGCGCCAAGCGAAGCGAACTAGTCTAGCCTAAAAATCGGGGNTTTCTGTGCCTGAACAACATATCTGTATAACCATAGTATATAACCCACAGTTTTTCACCATTTTATATAGTGTAAGACATAAAAAATTCTGGGGGGGACATAAGAACCCCACCCCCTAAACCCCTTATGCTGCTAATTTCTACTAATAAAACACAAAATCTTTGGAGCACAGTTTCCTTCTAGCATGGTACAAAATAAGGACTGGAAATGAGTAATTGTCAAAAACTTTCAGCAAAACTATGGAATTCACTGTGTCATCATAGTTTGTATCCCGGCCGATATTTGCAAAAAATATAGACTTAACTAATATAGCCAAAATCCACGGGAAAGACGCATCATACAACAGCTGGTTGAATTAGGTAATAGCTGTTTCGCCCGTGCTTCGCTTCAATTCTTATATTGCTATATTTGTTTTTCAAGGAGAATGGAATTTGTGTCCACCCTCTATATTTTAGCCTTCAATAACCTAGATTTATATATTCCGCCAGGGCCTAAGAGGCAAGGCCGTTCTGGGTTGTTATTAGTACCTATTTTCTAAATATTATTAGACTCGATTCCAGATTTGAACTCGTAGCTCTAAAATTGGTATACAATACAATACCTCCAGATTGTATATAATACCTCCTACTTTTAAATTGCTGGTCACAATTTTGTAAACTATGCCCTAAGGACTAAAGGCCACCTAAAATTTTCTCGCTTTGATATATGTTTTCGCGACAAAATTTTACATATCGGACCGAGACCTGCTGAATTTGGTTCATAAATTAAAAATTTTGGCCGTAACATGAAAACGACTTGACATATTATAGTTCTCATAACTGGACCATGATTTTGGGGAGGTCCATTCCAACCGATTGTTTGATACCTGCTAACATTTGGGCTGTGGTACTGTAACATACAACCTCTACCACATACATATTATAGATTTCTGATTTATACAAGGTGCGGCTCGGAAATGCCCTTTTTTGAAACGCTAATAAAAACGAAAGTATTAAGGATAAAGATTTTTTTTTTTTAATTGAAAGACATGGAATTTTATTTTCAAGTGAATTTGAATACAATATCTTGAAGGTGATGGCCGCCATTGTCGATAGATTGCTGAAGGCAATTTTGGAAATTTCTGTGTGCACGTTCCAAAATTTCAACGGAGATTTGTTCAATTTCTTTTAGAATGAATATCTTTAGCTCATCAAGATTTGTTGGACGATGTTTGAAAACTTCTGCCTTCAGATAGCCCCGAGAAAAAAAAAATCACAAGGCGCGAGACTTGAGATCAGCCGTCCAAGAAACATTTCTCTCAAAACCTCCACGGAAACTCGGGCTGTATGGGCCGTGGCACCATTTTGTTCGAACCACAAACACCATGAGATAAATCCATGACATCGAGAGCTGGCCCAAAAAAGCTTTGAAACATTTCGACATATCATACTTCCCGTTGTTCTGAAATCATCTCCCCAAAGCAAGATTGTTTTCCGATGGGTGGAATTCTGAAGCCAACTCGGAACGCACGCCGAAAAAATTTAACTTAGAGGTGGAGAAATATTCCATAAAAACGGAAAAATGAAAACTTGTGTTTTCCAAGAGAAAAAAGCTACTGTTTAAAATCTTTTCAAAAAATCAAAAAAATCCATTAGTTTTGCGTCAAGGGAAACCAGTCCCGTCAACCTACAACTTACGATTTTTATATTTAGATATGTTAGATAAATTGTTTTTAATGTATTCAAACATTTCACTCCTAATTTTAAATTGCATTTTCACTTGAAACAGGTCAAAAGATTGGCGAACTCTGGGTACCTACTCAGTGTTAAGGCTAATCAAACGATATAGAACTTCACGAAAAGTATGTAAAGATAAATATCTACATTATGTACATCGTGATACATGTGTGTGATATTTGGCAATGTTCCATCGTACTCAAATAGTGTATAGTCATTGTAGAAGGCGATATGAGTCAATCAAGTCAATCGTATCAGAATATGGATGGGGTAAGTCATTGCAGAAGGCGATATGAATCAATCAAGTCAATCGTATCAGAATATGGATGAGGTAAGTCATTGTAGAAGGCGATATGAGTCAATCAAGCCAATCGTATCAGAATATGGATGGGGTAAGTCATTGCAGAAGGCGATATGAATCAATCAAGCCAATCGTATCAGAATATGGACGGGGTAAGCTAAGTACCAAATAGTGTATAGTCATTGCAGAAGGCTATATGAGTCAATCAAGTCAATCGTATCAGAATATGGACGGAGTAAGCTAAGTACCAAATAGTGTATAGTCATTGCAGAAGGCGATATGAGTCAATCGTATCAGAATATGGACGGGGTAAGCTAAGTACTTTGTGCTCATTTTTATTGGCATCACTTTCAAGAGACAGAAGAGTTCTGTATTCTATAAGGGTGAAAACATAACCCTATTAATAATCATTTACAGTCTAGACCAGGTGTATTCTTGCGCAGAAAGTGCTGAATGCTGAGTACCACATTTTTCATGATGTTTACTTGAAAATTCAAAAGAATTAAAAATAAATAAAAGTGAGAAGTTAAAAGCACGTGATTAGTCATGATGAGGTCATACGAGTCGCCCATATGACTCGTATGACAAATGCGGCACGGCGTACTATCATTCTTTTTCCCTTCTTTAGAATGCCAATATTGTCGATTTGGCGTCTCTTTAACATCTATGGTACTCACATTGACCTCACAATGCCACTGTGATTGTCCCTTCTTTAGTACGAGATGCCAATATTGTCGATTGAAACAGAGTTTGTGTATAGTTATTTGATGTTATTTAAAGTAGCCATATTTAGCCAACGTCTATGGCACGTTGAATACACCAGTTCCCGTTAGATCACTGAAATTAAGCAACGTTCAGCGAGGTTGTACCATGTGGGTGTCCACGTGGGTTCGCAGCCTCGTGTGGACTCACGAGGCTGGATACACTAAGTCGAAATTTTTCCGAATTAGACTCGGATCCCCCCCCCCGTACAATGCCAGTGTGATTCTTCACATGTTAAAAATGTTTTTCCAAACAGTCGTAGCTTTGAAATAGCTAATCCTTTGGTTACAAATACAGGGAGTCCCAAAAGTCCGAGACCGCTTGTATATATTTTGAACAGCTTTATGTGGAGTTTTGAAATTTTGCATGGTATTATACTCCAAATTAAACCACCTGATGGTGTGACCAATTTTTTAGGGGCGGGTCCCCTGAAAACCCCCATCTTGTGATACATTTTCAGAAAGACAATAGAATTAGAAGTACCTTGCAAAAAAAAAGAAAAAAAAAAAATACACGTCTAGCGTGTTTAATTTCAAAATGGTGGCCATTTGAAATTTCCAAGAGTGTCTAAAACTAGGCGAATTATGCCTAAAAAGCAGGTTCCCCAACATTGGTGACCTATAAAATCATTCAATATCCCGTTGCAAAAAATCACCTAGTTCTAGACACTCTTGGAAGTCATATCTTGGAAACCCCATCTTTTATCACAAGATGGGGGTTCGTATTTAAAAAAACAAAAGTTGGACCCCCTGGGGGCCACATGGGACCCGCCCCTGAAAAATGTATCACACCATCAGGTGATTTAAGTTGGAGTATAATACCATGAAGAATTTCAAAACTCCACATAAAGCTATTCAAAAAATATTCAGGCGTTCTCGGACTTTTGGGACACCCCGTATAGTTGGCTAATAATCGACTATTTTGAAAAAAAAAAAAAATGTTTTGCTTTTCTATTAACATTAGGTAAGGTACTTGCTTATAGTTTTCTATTGTCCTTCACAAGTAAAAAAGCACGTAATCTTTTGAACATACATAAAGCACGTAATTAAAAATAATACGATTATGCAGGGAGTAACAAAAAAGTATTTTTTTTTTTTTTCATTTTATTATCACATTTATACTGCGAAGATGAGACTAAAGAGTCCCTTTACTTCCACACAGTCCAAGCAGAGATGTTATATATTTTACAAAATAATAATAATAATGCTACAAAAATATTTTTACATATTTAAAATAAAAATACAGTGCAATAAAACCGCCTGTTGATTAAGAAAACAGCTACTAAATTTGAAGTCTCTGGCTCTTACCATTCTCTTTTTAGACAGGATTAATGAAAACCGCTTTAAAGCGCCGGCGGTATAATTGATTGAACCCAAAGTTTCAGAGCTAACTGAGACACCAAATATGAGATACAAAATTTCAAATCTCTAGCTCTTACCGTTTTTAGACAGCAACACTGAAAACCACTAAAAAGCGGCAAAAAAAACCAAGGGTGTATTCGATTGAACCCAAATGTTTCGGGGCACAAATAGAGCCTAGATGGGACCTATATACCAAATTTCATTCAAAACGGTCAACGCTAAGTGGCAAAAGATTTTTTTTAAATTCGATTTTTGGATTCTACGTACCTTGAAACGTATAATATCAAAATTTGAGGGGGGGGGGGGTTATATTTTTTTCGTGAAGATTCCAAAGGTTCGTTATTGAAAATAATAAACCAAAATGATATGATGCCACAAAATTATGATATAATAACATAAAGAAATATATACATTTACCATTTTTGCATATAGGTGTAGAGACATTGCAGAAAGATCTATACAAGAAGGGAATTTTGTCCATTTTATGGAAAATAATAAACCGAAAAAACACATTGATAGCAAGCTACAAAATTTCAAGGGGGGGGAAGGATTAGAATTAGCAGGAAGGGGAAAAGGTTAGTAAAGGAAAAGAGAAGAAAATGATAGTGGATATGAAACAAACGTTCATTGATTGCCTTCAATGAAGATGATTTGAAAGAGTGAAAGGTGAGGGAATTTGTGTCATGGCCTCTACATAGAACACCCCGTATAAATACATGAGTGAAAGGTGAGGGAATTAGTGTCCTGTTCCATGGTCTCTACATAGAACACCCTGTATAAATACATGAGTAAAAGGTGAGGGAATGTGTGTCATGTTCCATGGCCTCTACATAGAACACCCTGTATAAATACATGAATGAAAGGTGAGGGAATTTGTGCCCTGTTCCATGGTCTCTACATAGAACACCCTGTATAAATACATGAGTAAAAGGTGAGGGAATGTGTGTCATGTTCCATGGCCTCTACATAGAACACCCTGTATAAATACATGAATGAAAGGTGAGGGAATTTGTGCCCTGTTCCATGGTCTCTACATAGAACACCCTGTATAAATACATGAGTAAAAGGTGAGGGAATGTGTGTCATGTTCCATGGCCTCTACATAGAACACCCTGTATAAATACATGAGTGAAAGGTGAGGGAATTTGTGTCATGTTCCATGGCCTCTACATAGAACACCCTGTATAAATACATGAGTGAAAGGTGAGGGAATTTGTGTCATGTTCCATGGCCTCTACATAGAACACCCTGTATAAATACATGAGTGAAAGGTGAGGGAATTTGTGTCATGTTCCATGGCCTCTACATAGAACACCCTGTATAAATACATGAGTGAAAGGTGAGGGAATTTGTGTCATGTTCCATGGCCTCTACATAGAACACCCTGTATAAATACATGAGTGAAAGGTGAGGGAATTTGTGTCATGTTCCATGGCCTCTACATAGAACACCCTGTATAAATACATGAGTGAAAGGTGAGGGAATTTGTGTCATGTTCCATGGCCTCTACATAGAACACCCTGTATAAATACATGAGTGAAAGGTGAGGGAATTTGTGTCATGTTCCATGGCCTCTACATAGAACACCCTGTATAAATACATGAGTGAAAGGTGAGGGAATTTGTGTCATGTTCCATGGCCTCTACATAGAACACCCTGTATAAATACATGAGTGAAAGGTGAGGGAATTTGTGTCATGTTCCATGGCCTCTACATAGAACACCCTGTATAAATACATGAGTGAAAGGTGAGGGAATTTGTGTCATGTTCCATGGCCTCTACATAGAACACCCTGTATAAATACATGAGTGAAAGGTGAGGGAATTTGTGTCATGTTCCATGGCCTCTACATAGAACACCCTGTATAAATACATGAGTGAAAGGTGAGGGAATTTGTGTCATGTTCCATGGCCTCTACATAGAACACCCTGTATAAATACATGAGTGAAAGGTGAGGGAATTTGTGTCATGTTCCATGGCCTCTACATAGAACACCCTGTATAAATACATGAGTGAAAGGTGAGGGAATTTGTGTCATGTTCCATGGCCTCTACATAGAACACCCTGTATAAATACATGAGTGAAAGGTGAGGGAATTTGTGTCATGTTCCATGGCCTCTACATAGAACACCCTGTATAAATACATGAGTGAAAGGTGAGGGAATTTGTGTCATGTTCCATGGCCTCTACATAGAACACCCTGTATAAATACATGAGTGAAAGGTGAGGGAATTTGTGTCATGTTCCATGGCCTCTACATAGAACACCCTGTATAAATACATGAGTGAAAGGTGAGGGAATTTGTGTCATGTTCCATGGCCTCTACATAGAACACCCTGTATAAATACATGAGTGAAAGGTGAGGGAATTTGTGTCATGTTCCATGGCCTCTACATAGAACACCCTGTATAAATACATGAGTGAAAGGTGAGGGAATTTGTGTCATGTTCCATGGCCTCTACATAGAACACCCTGTATAAATACATGAGTGAAAGGTGAGGGAATTTGTGTCATGTTCCATGGCCTCTACATAGAACACCCTGTATAAATACATGAGTGAAAGGTGAGGGAATTTGTGTCATGTTCCATGGCCTCTACATAGAACACCCTGTATAAATACATGAGTGAAAGGTGAGGGAATTTGTGTCATGTTCCATGGCCTCTACATAGAACACCCTGTATAAATACATGAGTGAAAGGTGAGGGAATTTGTGTCATGTTCCATGGCCTCTACATAGAACACCCTGTATAAATACATGAGTGAAAGGTGAGGGAATTTGTGTCATGTTCCATGGCCTCTACATAGAACACCCTGTATAAATACATGAGTGAAAGGTGAGGGAATTTGTGTCATGTTCCATGGCCTCTACATAGAACACCCTGTATAAATACATGAGTGAAAGGTGAGGGAATTTGTGTCATGTTCCATGGCCTCTACATAGAACACCCTGTATAAATACATGAGTGAAAGGTGAGGGAATTTGTGTCATGTTCCATGGCCTCTACATAGAACACCCTGTATAAATACATGAGTGAAAGGTGAGGGAATTTGTGTCATGTTCCATGGCCTCTACATAGAACACCCTGTATAAATACATGAGTGAAAGGTGAGGGAATTTGTGTCATGTTCCATGGCCTCTACATAGAACACCCTGTATAAATACATGAGTGAAAGGTGAGGGAATTTGTGTCATGTTCCATGGCCTCTACATAGAACACCCTGTATAAATACATGAGTGAAAGGTGAGGGAATTTGTGTCATGTTCCATGGCCTCTACATAGAACACCCTGTATAAATACATGAGTGAAAGGTGAGGGAATTTGTGTCATGTNGCGGTACAATAACACAGCCCCAATGGTAAGCGGTACAATAACACAGCCCCAATGGTAAGCGGTACAATAACACAGCCCCAATGGTAAGCGGTACAATAACACAGCCCCAATGGTAAGGTATATCAAAATATGACCGGGAATCTACCCCACAAAAACCTTCGATTCGTATCCCGGCAACGGACTGATATTTCCTCCAAAAATAAAAAGGAATTCCAAAGCCACGGGAAAAAGTCGCATATATACGATGTTTCGGACATAGTTCTGTTAAAAAATTCAATTGCACTAAGCCAAGTATTCAACCTGCCACATCTACGTAGCGAAGGTGTACTTTGTTCCATGACTAGCTCATTTTCCATGAGGAAAAGTAAATCATACTTTATATTGTAAGAAGTTACTTGAGCTGATGGTGTAAAATAACACAGAAAGCAACTCTGTAATATATATGGAACTCATTTTCTCAAGTTACTGGAGTAATATATATTACAGTGAATTAGCCTTTGATTTTTTTTTCTTTCTCTCTCTCTCTCTTTCTATTACTCTTTCTTATTGTTTAAAGTTGATTCAATAAAGAGTTAAATATTTAAATAATAATAATGGTTCTGTACAGATGTAAACACGCTCGTTTTGTTTTTCTTGGCGTTGCAAAACTAGCTTGATGTTTGATAATGACAATTAAAAAATTTAACAGTACACTACAACTTATTTAGAGCTGCTGCTTCAACAATATGACTACCATCGGACACGCTGATGCTACTAGTCAATGATTAATTCAAGACTTACAACGTTAAGCCAAAAAAAAAAACTTAAAACTGGATAAAATCACAATCAATATGAGGAACACTCTAAATCAAACAAAACCACTCTCAGATTATTAAAATATTAAATTGGACCGGCGAATTGGATGACCGACCTTGAAGATAACCAACTGACTGAACTGACACATAATAGTAATTCTAGAGCTGATAAACCTACGAGAAACGAGTAACAAAGAAAAACTTCTTGTGAGAGATGCATAACACATCTTGCACGTGTTGGGTACCCACATGATGTACTATTCAACGTGTCATAAACGTTGGCTATAGTTTTCGTTTACAATCAATCGATCACGAAAATTGTGACAATCGAATCACAAATCCGTTTTTATCTCATAGTAAGGAAGAGTAAATAGCGTCTATGGCACGTTGAATACACCAGTTCCCGTTAGATCACTGAAGTTAAGCAACGTCCAGCGAGGTTGTGCCATGTGGGTGTCCAGGTAGGTTCGCGTTCCCGTGATGCTGGCTATTTTTCCGGCCCAACGTAAGCTACGCATACTTTACTCATCACTAAACTTATACGCATCATTTATCTTCAACACTCGTCATCTACTATTTCCACGCATACTTCACCCATCTCTAAATTTATACGCATCATTTATCTTCAACACTCGTCACCTTTATACGCATCCTTTATCTTCAACACTCGTCACCTACTTTCCACGCATACAACACTCATCATCCGCTTTCCACGCATAATTCACTCATCACTAATTTTATACTCTAATTCACCTTTCACATCACTCACAACACTCATCATCCGCTTTCCACGCATAATTCACTCATCACTAATTTTATACTCTAATTCACCTTTCACATCACTCACAACACTCATCATTCACTTTCCACGCATACTGTACTCAACATTAATTTTATACTCATCGTTCACCTTCAACACTCACAAGATCAATCATCCGATTTCCACGCATATTTCACTCATCATTAATATTATACTTATCATTCACCTTCAACACTCATCATCTACTTTCCACACTCACACCACTCATCATCCACTTTCCACACTCACACCACTCATCATCTACTTTCCACACTCACACCACTCATCATCCAGTTTCCACACTCACACCACTCATCATCCATTTTCCACACTCACGCCACTCATCATCTACACATCCACTTTCCACACTCACGCCACTCATCATCTACTTTCAACACTGATCATTCCCTTTCTACAAACAAAATCATCCACTTACTTCCTCTCTCACACACTGATTATCACTCACTTTCCAGACAATCATTATTTACTTACTTCTTTACATACTCATTTTTCACTTACTCTCAAAACGTCAATATGTAATTTTTCAACAATACCGAAAAACAATACCAATTTTTCTACACAGTGTTGTACCAGATAGGGAAGGCATACAAATTTACAATCCATTAATGACTAAAGAAACTTCAAAGAGGAAAAATAAATCATGATTGAGATAATCAGAAATTATTTGACTTGCGACTCACGGGATTTGTACCCCTCCCCCCCTGGCAATGCATGTAATTGAATAGAGCTTGGCAATCCTAGGGTTAAAATAACTCCTAACATTATCATGTTCGGTGAATCATTTGGTTGTGCTGCAAATATGATTATACCTCATTTCGGTCAAAATCTTTATATATAAAAGGCAATGTCCTGAGTGACTGATCAACGTAGAGCCGATACTATTAATTAATGCTACAGACTTGAAATTTGGCAGGGACCTTCGTTGCACCAGCATGTAAGGGTGCACTAAGAAAGAATTTGGCAAAAATCGCGAAAAGTAAACAATCCCCATAAGAAATACACTGGAGTGAGAGAGATAGCATGATACATGTATATACATACATACATACAACAGCGTACACGCCTGCTTTCACAATTTAAAAAAAAGAAAAAAAAATACTATTAGCATGAAAACGGCCATGCCTCTAAGGCGCCACACTATAGGCCATAGCGAAGCATGGGCGAAACAGCTAGTCGTAAATAAATATGAATAATCTTTTAGGTAAGATATCAGAGCAATTCGAGCAAGTCCCGAAACTCAGTGCTCCAATTTCGAATTGTTGGTAATATTTAAATCATATTCATTTCACTCACCTCGTATTATCACAAAATATGCTGAAAAACATTTCCAAAATGTGTAAGTCTTTGTTCAAAAATCACAACATATAACCCGCAATAAATAAAGTTAATAATAATTATTAATATCCCTTTAATTAAATTATTAAAAAAACATTATCACTCCAATCAAATTTGCAAAAGAACAAAAACTTGGAAACTGATCTTTCTTTCTTTTAATAAAACGATTTTTTTAAATCTTCAATGATACGAACATCAAATTCTATTTATTATTTCCTGCAAACGATTTTCACAAAAGACCGTGATTTTTCTTTTTCACAAAATTAACTCGCTTATGACACTAACTAGTGGCAAGTAAATACTCTTATTTGAAATCAAATCAAAGAAATAATATTGTTGCTCATTCAATGGGAAATTACTTTGAGAATGTTTAATAATTTGGAGAGAATTCAAAAAATAAGTATTTTATTAAATCCAATTTTGAAGAATTTTCATGACTCTCTAAATGAATTTAGTTCAGAATACAATGACATGAACATTTAAATTTTTTTACACCGGAATGTTGCTTGATTCAGAGTTAATTTTGTTTTAAGAGTAAGTGAAATTTTCAATGAAATTGATAATAATAAATTTAATATCATCATCATTATCAACCATTGGTAGTCCAATTATTCCTCCTAAATGCACTCCATCCTATTTTAATTCTTCTGTAAATCTCGTTTTCCATTGTTCCGTCCATAGTAATTTCTTGTCCTAAGTATATGTAGCTTTTAACTTCTTCTATGATGTTTTCGTTTACTTTTATTTCTTCTTTTTGTGCAAAATTCGTTGAACATTACTTTGGTTTTTGACAAGTTCATTTTCATTCCAGCTTGAATACTCACATTTTCCAGTTCCTTTATCATTTCATTCAGCTCTTTTGGATGGCAACTAATTATTACAATATCATCTGCAAATCTCAGACTCAGGTGATGTAATCTTTAAATTTAATATACACTGCGTAAAAAACGCATAGTAAAAAGGATTAATGATTATATTCAATCAATACGCATGTTCAAGTATGCGTTCTTAGAAGCTATAATCAGCTTAGGGAAAGTATCTTTGAATTTATAATGGTAAATCTTTTGGATGGCAACTAATTATTACAATATCATCTGCAAATCTCTGCCCAGGTGATGTAATCTTTAAATTTAATATACACTGCGTAAAAAACGCATAGTAAAAAGGATTAATGATTATATTCAATCAATACTCATGTTCGAGTATGCGTTCTTAGAAGCTATGATCAGCTTAGGGAAAGTATCTTTGAATTTATAATGGTAAAAATAAAATTGAATAAATTNAAAAAAAAACTGTTGGCGGTTTTCACATCACAATATTGGGTTAACATCCGTGGGATCAGTTGTAATACTAAAGAATGCTAACGGACAATGCAGTCGATTCTGCTTGTTTCTGCATGGGTAATGAAAAAACTATAGTTTCCGATCTTGCCCTTTAGTCACCTTTTACGACCGGCATGGACCGGCCTTGAAAGTATTCTTTTTTTAAAAAAAATGTTTATAGCACTTCAGCGATTGTTTAAAAAATGCTGTCTCATGTATGTGTCTACCATCGAACACGATGATGCCATTTGTATTCAAATGTATTAACCTTATTATGTCACGAGTGAAATCATCAAAACCGCAACTCATGATAATAAATAGTATGCTGAATGTTCTTCGACTGCGAAGAGAATAGAAGTGAAAAGATTTAATTTCTTCATAATACCTACTGACTACTGAAAACTTTTTTTTGGCAAATAAAAGATGATATAGGGTAGTTTAAAAAACTAATGTGATTGACCTAGCCTAAAGGAGCAATGAACCCCATAACAATCGCTCTTATGTAGTAAACATTTTTCTTTTATAAACACATTTTCTTTATTTATCCATATTGTATAACTATACATAGTTATACAATATTGACAATAGAACAAAGAAATATGGTACCTCAATTGAAAACTCATTTATAGATTTAAATGAGTTTGTGTTAAGTGGAGTTCATCCCCTTAATAGAGGAGTGAAAAACATTTCACCCCAGAACACTCAACCCCGCCAGACCAGTTAGTACAAAGGAGAATCCCCTTACGAGACCAGAATTTACCACCCAAATTACGTAACGAAAAATAAATTGATAAAGGAGAAGTGATTCGGGGTGGGGGGTTTCCTTCTTGGATAGATAATATAGATTAACAGCACAAGTTTGGCAAGCTGTGGTGACGACGGATAAGAGCTCTCTTGATTCCAATGTTTGACACAATGGTTGTATCCACTCTCAAGCAATTCGTCCGGCAAGACGTTGATTAGTTTTGGATTTGCAGTGGCGTATACATGTAGGGGTATTGTGTTTGTCTATGTACCTATTTGTAACCAATTTTCTTTTATTTTATTATAACTATATGTAACATTGAAAAAGAGTTTTTCGAATTTTCTACTTGGTCTGGTTGTGTTTGGGGATAACTCAGCCACCAGAGGACAATTGAGAAGCTATGGTAATAGCGCCAAGTGGTAGAAATTGTTAAAGGTAAAAATTGTTAAAGTGTAGCTTAAGCTTAGTGATATTAAAGTGAATGTTGAAAATACCTTGTAATGCTATGATGCCCACAAACATTGTGATCCTTTCGTGAACTTCTCCTTCGATTAATTATCTGCCATCTTTCCTGGGTTTGATTCGTTCCTAATGACCCTGGCAGTTACATGGCTCATCATCACAGTTTCTCTTTCCTCATCACAACCTTGATATCTCCGTGAAACTATACGCTCTGCTTAGTCACCGAATCCAAATCATCTAGCGGTACATCTGATGTAATATAAATGACGATTAGGTTAGATGGAAGTATTTGGCAAATAATTTTCCGCACCAATCAAAACAATGCGATCGTTCCACTTTCTCTTTTATAAACTAAAATCAAATGAGAGAATATACAGAGTGTTCGAAAAGTCCCGCAACGGATTTATTTATTTTTAACGTCTAAAGATAGAGACTTGAAATTTTATATGTAGTTTTAACACAAAATAATCAATTTTCTGGATTTCTGGCGTAATTAAAATTTCTGCAGTGTGTCTTCAAGTGGTAAATAGACACCAACTCTCGATTTTTAAACTGAAACCCCTGTTTTTTATTTCATATTCAAATTTAACGTCATACTTTGATCAAATACTTTGATCAAATGGATCAATGATCAAACCCGCCCAATCATTGATTTTTCTTCGGAATAAAAGTGATAAAACCAAGAGTGTAATACATTAAATCAGTCAAATTTTTTATGCTGAATCTCGTGATACCATGGGTTTTTGATTTTTTACACTTTTTATACCTAAGGAGGGTAGAAATTCATTTTTGGTTGATGCTAAAATTTCAAAAATGAACTTTTACCCTCCTTGGATACAAAAAGTGTAAAAAATCAAAAACCAATGGTACCACTAGATTCAGCATAAAAAACTTGACTGATTTGGGCGGGTTTGATCAGAGATCTGTTTGATTAAAGTATCGAGTGAGGTATCGATTGTGTGTAGAATTTGACGTAAAATTTGAATATGAAATAAAAAATAGGGGTTTCAATTTAATAATCGAAAGTTGGTGTCTATTTACCAACTTTTGAGACACCCTGTAGAAATTTTAATTACACCAGAAAATAGATTATTTTGTGTTAAAACTACTTATAAAATTTAAAGTCTCTATCTTGAGCCGTTAAAAATAAAAAAATCCGTTGTGGGACTTTTTGAACACTCTGTATACTTCTTGACTGCTACCAGTAAATCATTTTTTTTTTAATAATGATTACTTCACACGAGAAAAATTATCTCGCTATGTAATGAGACTCGTACACTGTACAGGCCGTGACTAATTTAATACTGAAATCAACCGACTATGATTATACTTCAAATGTAATCATATTGTAATTGTTATGTTTACGTATATCAACACATAAAATTACGCGATTCAGAGCGTTCGGTGAAACAAAATAAGATAATCGAACAAACGGTTCCTTTTTATTCGATTTTTGGATTCTACATGTCACGAAACGTAAAATATCAAATTTTGAGGGGTTGAGGGTATTTTTTTTTTTTACACTTTATTGAATAAAANAAAGGGCGGGGTTGATTCCTGAGGAATTCTCTCTCTTCCACCCAACCCTTTTTTTCGTGACGATTCCAAAGGATCCTCATTGAAAATAATCAACCAAAACTAAACGAGTCCTAATCAACGACATATCAAGTGAATCAGATCTCCATGACTTTCCTTTCAAGAAGCAATCACGAGTTGACGTAAACATGATTAAAAGATAAAATCACATCAATGGCGTTTGTTAGGAATTTCCAGGAGTATTTTGTTTTGTAAATAAAACATGACAAACTAATCTCCACTTCACACTGTGGGAAACA
>CM022878.1:4746481-4770259 GCA_012654025.1 Pachypsylla venusta | reverse complement strand
GAGGTAAAGTGTCCCAAAGCTTGTAAAGAGAAAGTATTTCCACAAAAAGAGAGGGAATCCTAATTTTCTCTGCTGTAATTATATTAAAACATAAAAAAAAAAAATAAGAACTTCTCCACCTGTTCCCTTCACGCCTTACAGCTTAAAGGCATGTTCATTATTCCCATTCCGATAAAATTCCATGATTTTCATCATAAAAAATAAAAATTGGATTTTTTCCCCTTAGACGCAATTTAACGATTACATTTCTGACCCAGTTGTAGTTCGTAATATTTTGCGGAAATTATTCGAAAACGAAAAAAGAATCATATTTTCATTGAAAAAAAAAACAAGAATCTTGCTTGAATAAAATTCAAATTGGCAATTTTGCCACTGATATATATACGTCTTGCTTGGGGTCTCACTGTGCCCCGAAACTTTTGGGTGTAATCTAATCAAAACCAACGGTACGATTTTCATTAATCCTGTCTAAAAAGAATGCCTGAGGCAGAGACTTTTATTTTGGTATAGGTATGCCAACTTGAGGGTCTAATTAAGCCCCAGAATTCTGGGGGGTTATTTTTTTAGCCAGTAAATTAACAAACCCTTGTACCACATTGGCAGAGTTTTTTAAAAAACATATTTTTGCTCAAGATAAACGGGTTTAAGATATTTTCCGCAAATATTTATATTTCTTTTATTTGATGCGGATATTACGCGCTTATATTGATGTCAGCTGCAACCGGGAGTAAGCTCTGACGACACCATCTTCTTACCTAATATATGGATCACTCTTATCTTAAGGGGAAACGAAACCTAAAATCTGTCTTACCTGAAACAGAAGAAATGAAATTTCCATTATTGTCATTTCATAAACAGTTAATTATCAAAATCAAAAATATTTACGCCCTACGTGGTAATTGTATTCATAGGTGCAAATTTGAGGGAGTGGATCATACATCATCCCTGAGGCAGATTTGAGAGGATCATACTCATACATCTCCGAAAGTGTTTATTGGGGACAAGGATCATACATCATCCCTGAGGCAAATTTGAGAGGATCATACTCATACACCTCCGAAAGTGTTTACTGGGGACAAGGATCATACATCAATTCTGAGGCAGATTTGAGCTTTAATAATATAAATTTATTTATTTACTTTTACAATTATGTTTTATCAGGCTAAAAAAGTATTTTCATTAAAAAAAAGTTCGCCAAAAAGGCTACACAACGATGAGGCTGGTGACTAGTGTACTTGTGCTGCATCGCTTCGGCCACAATACCATTGGCCTCAGAAGCTGATAATGAGTTCTGTTTCAGTGATGTAGGTTAATGACGTATTCATTCATACAATTTTTTTTTCAAACGCAATTTTAGATTCCCTTTTTCAAAAAAGAAAAGGTTACGAGACCAAAACCAATTTATATTCAATGTGAAGTAGATAGAAGATCAAAGGGGACAGATTTTTTTTTTTCCTTGAATTTAGAACTGAACTCAGGTGGATGGGCAACGAACTAAGAGCGATCTACTTTTAACTTCTGTTTGTCTGTTAACATTTCTAATTTTGTTGAAAACTATAATTTATTAAAATGAACGACCTTTAATGGTATAAAATTATTAAATTTTAGGCGTGCACCAATATGTTTTCTATTGCTTTATCAAGCATATCGGTAGATATGCTTACGTCAAGAGTAAGCAAAACTACCGACTATATTTATATAGGTATGAAGACTTTTATATTGTATGTCAAATCTAGGGTCTATTTATGACCCAGAACTTTGGGGGGGGGGATTTTTTTAGCCCATAAAATAATAAACCCATGTGTCACATTGGCAGATTTATTTATGAAGGCTAGGTCCATACTTTTCCGTATTTTGCGCCCTATGGAGACACCGGGGGCTTCATGGTGACCGGTGGGATTGACAGCACATATTGGAACTACTAGGTATATATTACACGTCTGAACTATGACAAAGGAATGTAGGAAGATATAACTGGAATGTGGAGCAGTAGATACCTTGACATTTGAACTTGCCAATGCTTGTGCGGTCACCAGGAAACAGGTACTGTTGTAAAGAATGCTTCACAGAAACAGACCTCGGAAATTAACTGTAAGATTGATAGACGAGTACTTTTTCTTAAGAACTGCGATAAGTTCAGACATTTTAATGTAGATGGGATGCAACCTTTGTCTTCAAACATTGAATGTAGAATTCCATATCAAATATTGCAATGTAATAGTATCAAAATGTATGATTCAAAGAGAATATTTCATTGACTAGGCATTCTCTAGAATGACTAAGAGCGTTTTAGTCAAAGTATATTTATAAGGTTTTTAGGCGGGACAGGACGTTTCCTAACTTCTCTTGTTGGGGGGAGGGGGGAGGTATAGCATTATAGCACAAACGTCAAAGTAGATACCCTACATCAGTTTGTGCTAACATGTTTTTTTGTATTATTCCTCACGATTGTATTTACTACCTCCCTCCCCCCAACCAGAGAGGCTAGGAAACATTTTACGGCCATACCTCGCCTTAAAATCTTCTCTACATCAATAAAATAACTATAAAATGTACAATCGGTGTTTCCTAGGCCAACCTAGTTTACAGATACGCATTCTATGCTATGACTAATGTCAAGTTAGAAATTATATAAAATGCATTCTATATAGTCATTCCATAAAATGATTTGGCTAAGTGTAAAATAAAGAAATAATATCTTCACCTGACGATAAAATTAAAATTTTATGGTTTTTGGCATTTTACCTACCTTAATATGGTTTTACTTGACATAGTATCCATATTTAACAAAGTTATAAAGACTAAAAACGCCCCGCATCCTATAGAGATATACTAGTCATTCTATAAGTTGTCTGAATTATACACATTGCCGGTAACATGCGCATCTAAGACCCAAGTGCGACCTACATGCCAAATTTCAGCCTCTCATTTTGAGTTCTATTATTCCAAGAAAATTAATGGTGATATCTTTTGAAGAACCCATTTTGAGTTCTATTATTCCAAGAAAATTGATGGTGATATCTTTTAAAGAACCCATTTTGAGTTCTATTATTCCAAGAAAATTAATGGTGATATCTTTTAAAGAACCCATTTTAGTTTTTATTATTCCAGGAAACTTGGATGATGATATCTCTTGAAGAAGCTCTGTTTCCCTTTAATTTCCGTTGATTTTTCAACAGGTACAATACTGGCATTCAACAAAATCCTTAAGTGATCAGGTGGACCTCATTAATTCATTAATGGGGTCGGGTTTTAGTGATGTCGTTGAGGTTTAGAACCATGAAAACAAAATTAAAAAAAATGAGATAATCCCCCAATCAGATCTATGGGGGCGACAGTTTTTTCAAAATGCAAAAAGAACCTTTTCGTCTCAGGGAAAAAAATCGGGTTTGAAAAGAACTTGTACTGTTCTTTTATCTTTTTTCATGAAGGAGAATTAAAATCATTATCTAATTATAATTTCTTCATCGGAGGGGGGGGGGGGGGNGGGGGGGGGGGGGGGTGATGATGTGGATAGTATATTAAGTTGATCAGATACTCTTCAAACAACCAAGCCATTTAGTCTAGGCTTGCTAGTTAAATATAATATAAAAATATTTCAAATAAATTAGTGGTTATCACAGCGATACAAGATATTATCGTAGGACTAATAGTTTGTTGTCCTTTGAGTCAAATCCAACCTGTATGGAAGATGATGGAATGAGGAACGCTCCTGTGGGGTTGCAGAATAACTTATAACCAGCTTGTGATCTCGTGACACCTCTCCCTGACTTGATTGCACGTTGAAATGCTAAGCAGTCCCTTATATTGGTCGTTGTTTGTGTTATGATAACTTATAACTAATTTTAACCTTTCACCACTCATACAAAGTCTCTTTGAACTTCTTTGTTGGCTTTTGTGATGAGCGTTGAAAGATGTCGGAATCATTATTCATGCATGATCTCTACTATAATATTCAGCCATTACAAACGGTCCTCAAATTGTCGACACCAGTACGACCTGCTGCGCAAATCATCACATTTCCCAACAAGGGACTTTTCGCATGACAATTTTTTTCATCACATTTAAATCTTTTCGCGTCACAGTTCCATTAAAACCCTTTCGGAAAACTCATAACAACCTATTTCTAGCATTTTTACAAACCAGAATCCAAAAATATACAGGACCGTTGATTTTAACAGGAATTCAACTACAACAAGAACACACAAACGGTAGGTACGAGTATTTTATTGGATTTTTTTTCCTGATTATGTAGAGCAATGTTTTATTCTACTACCTCCAGTAGAGTAGAAACTTGACCAAGTTGATTGTTATCTACATGACACTACTCTATCAATAATTCATATCTAGGTCTGATTGTGATGGTTATGGTCAATCTCAAGTTTACATTAGAATATCGACAGAGTCAGTCAAAGTTCATTACCAATTCTGGCAAGTAAGGCCAATTCGAGTTCTTTGACATTCAAGGATCACCACTCAGAATTCGGAAGACTTAAAAGGAAAGAAAATTAATCACAAACAGCAACATCTCCTTCATGATTAGGTGTTGTTTGTTACTGTCCACTGTTGGATCAGTTCTTCTTCAAACCACACACATTACAGGCAGATGAGATTTGTCAGAAAAGTATTCGACCTTATTTCGAAAAACTACTGATGGATTTGAATCCGGTTCGCTTGCATGAGTCGACCTTAAACCATTTCCTGTCTGTCACTCTCATCAGTTGCTCTCAATCAGTGATTTTCTCGATTTTTCAGTACAAATAAATAGGGCAGTGCTACATTATGTTTAAAAACGGTTGCACATCTGTGGAAAGCGAGGTACGCTTTGACCGCCCACCGAAAAGCAAAAAGGACCTGTGAATGTCCGATAAATTGCGGAAGAGGTGGATATCTGGACTTTTTGAGAGCACGAAATTGTGATGGAATATTTGGCCATACAGAGAGTGGCAGCGAAATACATTATTTATTTAACTTCTTCTGAAAAAACGACAAGAGCAATAGGTCATTCGAACACTGCTCGACAGCAACTGACCGACAAAAACTAACAAATGCATACGAAAATTCAAGATCGGTTCATGCCAGCGCTCTTGATTCTCGTTCTTGAAATAAAACACACACACAGGGCCGTAGACAGAAAATCCGGGCCGGGGGGAAAAATTTACGGGCCCCTGTATCATTCTTATTCTAAAAAAAGTAATAATAGTGAAAGTAGGAAAATCACTGAGTTGATTTGAAAGGCGTGTATCTTACTGGCAACACATAATTCGATTATCAGATGTTAATGTTTACGAAATATACCAATATTTATGATTGCTGTACAAGCTGAAAGGTCGCACTATATTGTATAATCAGTGTCCTGCAATAGCATAATTTTCTCACAGGGCCTCTTAGGAAATCCCGGGCCTGGGAGGATTCCCCCCATTTCTCCGCCTCTCGTCGGACCTGCACACGCACCGGTCGTTTGTTATGAATTGCTTCCTATCTTCTGAATCTCGCCCCGGCTTTCCAATACGAAGAGCTCTCCTTCCACTATTAGATCTTCATGATTGGTAGGTACACCCGTCGTCTGTCAATAATTGTTTTATTCTTAAAACTATATCTCCTTCTTCTTTTATCCAGCAAATCTCTTCTCGTAAATCCCCATCAATATCGTGCTTCGTAATAATAGAAGATAGGTATCTCACATGAAAAAGGCAAAGACTTTATTGCGTTCTGTTTTTCTCTTATTTCTTTTTTAAAAGCTTGCGTAGGCAGACAGACAGAGACATGCATTCTATTGTTAATAGATTGGTCAATACAAACATTCATTCAACTTTTCCTGCAAGGGGTTCGTGTTTGTGTATTACGTTCTGCAACGAGGTAGGTCAAAGGAGTATAAAAAATATGAAGTATCTGCGGGGAACCATGTATGTGGCGGAGAACCATGTACTCGTAATGTAGCACATATAAAGCATCATCTGGCAGAGAACATATTACTTTTCTTTGATATCATTGTATAGCCAGCGAGGTCCATGACACAAATAAAATTGTCTTTGAATCTTTATTTTTCAGAGGTAAAATTATTATGGGAAAAAAATGAAATATTGATGAGGTATTTTCTTTCGTAACAATTTTATAATTTATTGAAAATAAAAAATAATAAACCAAAATCAGATGATTATCCTGAAAGGCATTCGGCTCCCTTTAGTTGAATATCACTGGTGATTCGAGCCCACAACATCTTCTACTTGGTTTCAAGTAAACGACAAATTTAGGTGTTTCACACTGAAACTGAAAAGGTGAAATATTAAATGATCATTCTTGAGATTATAAAATAACACAGAAAACGTCTCTGCAATAAGATTACTTTTTTCTTGACGTGTCTTTGACTTCTATTGGTCCATTCGCTGGAAACTTACAAACCAGCTATACACATTGACCTAACCCAGCGCGAACCTATGTGGTCACCTACTAAGTAAAACCGCGGCGGACGTTGCTTAACTTCAGTAATCTTAAGGAATCCGTTGTTTTCAACGTGCCATGATGCTGGCAAGATTACGTTTTGTAACTCATTTTCCAGTGTTGCTGATACCAGTATTTCTGTAAACTACAGATCTCACTCATTTAGTGAAATGTTGCTGGCGACCCAATGGAGTCCAAGAACGAATCAACTGATCACAATTCGTTCGATCAATAATTATACTGTAGTGATTGACATGGCTCTGAGGTCCGATTGTAAATCGGCTTCTAAAAGGTTCAAAATGAACCTATGAAAACATATTTGTAAACTTTTGGCAACAGACAAACACAGCTACAGACGTATACATTTGGCATCGAATTCAACACAATGATCTGAGAGTGTCATCTAATGATGATTAAGATGCATTTTATGCACCATAAAATAGTGCATAAAATGCACATTTCTTTCATTAGAAAGACTCTGTTCAACATAAACAAAGAATACACCTACTAACTGCAGTCTCTTTGTTAAAAAAATAAGCAATTTCATTCTCACACACTTTCGCTACTCATATACTCATTTCGTTTTACATTTTTTATGAATCGCGTAAGAATGTTTTTTTCTTATTTGTTCACCTACAGTACACAGGGTGAGGGAAAAATAAAGCTCCCTTGACATCATCTGATTGTAAGAATGAAATAAAAGTGGTGTACCACTAGGAAAAATTTTGGTTTATTATTTTCAATAATGAACAATATTGATATTTAACGTTTCAAAAAATCCGTTTGCCCGTCGCGCCATCCGCCATGATGGGCACTTTTGCCACTTAACGTTGACCGATTTGGATGACATTTGGTATATATACGTTCTGTCAATTGAATTTGCTGTTGTCAGATTTTGTCGCTTTTTAGTGGTTTCCTGTCTAAAAAGAGAACGGTTAGTACTATAGAGACTTAAAATTTGGTATGAATATTAATTTTGGGTGTAATCGAATAAATAGCTGCCGGTTTTTGTCGCTTTCTAGCGGTTTTCCGCATTCCTGCCATAAAGGAGAATGGAAACTGATAGAGACTTGAAATTAGGTATGTCAAATTTGGGGCCTAATTATGCATCGAAGCTTTTGAATGTAATTAAATATATTGTTGACGGTTTTTGCCGCTTTTTAGCATTGGTCGATTTTTTTTTTTTAAAAAAAAAAAATTTTTTAGGATTCTACGTAGGTACTAATTACATTAAAACATAGAAGAGCAATCTTTTTTTTTTTTAGTGGGTGGTAACTTTTTTCAGCCAGTATTTTCAAACGGAAAACCTTCTTTGTCCAGTAATACATCTCCTCAACTCAAAATAGATCTGTAGAACATACACCTTGTATAAAACATGTGTTTGTTTTTATTGTACCTTCAACAACAATATGTGAGGCGACATGATCTGAAAGTTGTATTCCATGAATTTCCGAGAATATATTTGTCATTGCTCTCCATAGTTTGTGTTTGTTTGATAAGCAACGGAGAAACTATATTGGATAAACACAACTAAATCACTATTCTTCTTAATAATGTCAGTCAGTCAATGGGACAGACTGTGGAGGGGAAAGGAGTGTTACGTGAATAAACACTTATAGAGAACAATTGGGTCTAATTAAATCTTTGTATTAGTAAACTAAAACGTGAGTTGAAAACATTATTCCGAACAAAAATTAGAGCAATCGGGGTGGGCCAAACACATATTTGACAACTGCAACACAACAAACAACCCGCCGCAGCATCCCACTAATATTCTTTCGATCTGAATTTAAAAAACACTAAAATTGTCCTAATAACCATCTATTATTATCTATATNAATCCTCGTCATAAATAACGGTAGTGTTTTTTAAAGTTACAATATACTTTAAGTAGGGACACCATTTATACAAGATTGTAAAAATAAATAAATGAAAATTATTAAATAAATAAATAAACTTCGAACCTAACTGTGACTATTTCGTGAAATAGTACAAAAAGACAAACTGATACACTGTTGGATGTGATTACAAACAGAAATGTAGGATTGCTTCCATTTAGGGACTCACCTAGGTGAGTCGACATGACTCGACTCACAAATATGAGTCGACTCTCGATCCCGACTCGTATCGAATGACAATTTTCAAAAACGCCTTATTTGATCAGAAAGACATAATAAAACGAATTGACTAAAGGGGCATCCACCAAATAAGCATCCCCAACTTCGGCGAATACATTAAAAAGACATCACAATCAATCGTCACCAGAATAAAAGAACATTTTCCTTCAGTAAACAACAAATACTCGGAAAAATATTTTTCTCTTTATTATCGTTATCAGTCAACAAAAAAACTACTCGTAAGTCGACTCTTTGAAGAGACGACTCATTTTATGGATGGCTGGCCCATCCCTACTTGCATTTCAGTTTCCAGTTTCCACTTTCCAATTACCAATCTGTTGGCGCCCTGCCGAGCTCAAAAAAGACTACGTTGAAAAATAAGACAATTGAAAGCGGCTAAACTCATTCCTTCCCACCCAGTCGTGAACTTATAAAGCGACTCTCGTATCAGCCAATACTGTCTTACAATCCGGGACTGTCAAAGTCTAAGACATGTCTGTAGGAAACGATCACATGAATTATATTTTCACTTGAATAAGACTAACATTAAACAGCTCCCATGGGTCAGTGGTCACTGTACTAGTATGGTTGGAATCCTCGCAGGGCAAATTTTTTTAACTATGGTTTGGATGTTTTCGGGAACCACTCAACCTCGTGAGGACAATGAGTAGCTATGAAGATAAATGCACAAAGCGACCCGGTGCCATGCTTGTAGGTAAAATAGAAAAATTCACAAGTAAATGAATAATGATTGATATTGGAAAAACTGCCAATGTGACACCAGGGTTTATTATTTTTCTGGCAAAAAATTTGAGGGGGGTTATCGTGATGATTCCAAATTTAGGGCGTAATTAGACCCTAAATATGACATACCTACCAAATTTGAAGTCTCTGGCTCTTACCATTCTCTTTTTAGACAGGATTAATGAAAACCGCTTTAAAGCGGTAAAAACCGCCAGCGGTATATTTGATTGAACCCAAATATGACATATGATTGTTTTGGAGCTAGCTGAGAACCCAAATATGACATACATACAAAATTTCAAATCTCCAGCTCTTACCATTCTCCTTTTAGACAGCGATACTTAAAACCGTTAAAAAGCGGCAAAAATCGCCAAGGGTGTATTCGATTGCNTCCGCAGGCGAAATTTTTCAGGAAAAGCATGTTCACGCATAAAATTGGCCATTGAGATAAAAAAGAAAACTCAATTTAAAAAATTCCCTGACTTTTGGCGTGTTTTCCTAAATTCCCTGACTTTTCCCCGACATTTCCAGTCTCCTAAAATTCCCTGACAATTCCAGGTATTCCAGGATTTCCGGTCTGGTAGACACCCTGGACTAGGTACCTACCCTACTACCGATGGATAATTTCAATTTCCCCTCATTTCTATTTTCTCCTCCTAATTCTCATGAGTTCTCAAGGAGATGTAAATTTGTGTGAGATGTAAACCTCGTTCACAATTATTGTGTACTTTATATTGCTACACTTTTTTTTGTATGCTTTTTGACTTTTAGAGCGTCATCTCATCTCTCTGGACGTGATCGACCCAAAATCACTCGACCGGTCGATCGCGATCGACGGGTTGGGCAGCCCTGACATACACTATACAAATCAACTCCCTTCCTTAGTATACAGCGTGAGTCATTTGATTAAACAAAAACAGACAAATATATTCTTGGAATCACGTTGATTTTTCACATCCAACATTAATTTATGGGTTTAGTCAATTTTCGCAAAATTTTCTGTCAACTAATTTTTTAATCTCTCAAACGAAGAAAGATTCATTTCGAAATGTGAATAGGAGATGGGATATACAGTGTGGTCCTTTTAATAATAAGTACGTTTAAAAAAAAAATAACCTTTTATATCATGTGATATAAAAGGTTATGTTAGACGCCACCGAGATCGGCAAACATCAAATCTATTGCATCAATAAAAGTTTAACAATAACGCAAATAAACATAATACGTCTTATGTTAGACGCCACCGAGATCGGCAAACATCAAATCTATTGCATCAATAAAAGTTTAACCATAACACAAATAAACATAATACGTCTTATGTTAGACGCCACCGAGATCGGCAAACATCAAATCTATTGCATCAATAAAAGTTTAACCATAACGCAAATAAACATAATACGTCTTATCGATTTATTATTAGATGTCTGTGTTGTGATAAGTAATATACTCTGCTATTCATCAGATACGCACGCAGAGCTTATTTTAAATCTCTCACGTGCCAGTATAGAGTGAGTAGTTGTTATAAAAATATGTAAACAATATGTCATCCATTTTTAAACTGGTAAGAAAACACTGCCACAATTTTGAACATGTGTTTTTTATTTACTATGTAGAGCCGTCGGCTTTTCCAGGCGCCCAAGAGGCATATCCGTCTATTTATCGAATACAATAGTTCGTCTATCCGTTGCTGCTTGAACACACCTTTTTGAAATGACCAATGTTCTTCGGGAGGTCGTAGGGTTATAATCTTTTGTTTGTTCGTTATAGCAAACAGTGTGATCGACAAATATATTTGATCATATTCGCTATTTGGTGGTATTTGATCAAACACAAAAGTGACAGAAATTTGTCTATATATAGTCAGACAAATAGTCTGATATGGTTTAATTATCATTGTTTAATCGTTTTTGGAAAAATATTTCATTAATTTTACCTTTAAATATTTTTGAGGCGTCACATGTGAGGAAAACTAAATTAACTTTCGACTTCCGATCAGAAATCGAATTGGAGAAAATATGAAAATTATATTTACAGGGTGTCTACCAGTTTCGGTCCATTAAAAAGGAGGACTTTTGGAGGACCTTTGGAGGACTTATGGAGACATTCCGAGGACCTTTTTGTTTGACAATATACATAATCACAAAATGAGCATAGCCTCATTTCAAACTTACGTTCTACAAATGAGTATGCCTATAAATCAATTGATATTTCTCTTCTATAAATCAATTGATATTTCTCTGATTCATCTTAGAAACAATTATGTTCTACAAATGAGTATGCCTATAAATCAATTGATATTTCTCTGATTCATCTTAGAAACAATTACGTTCTACAAATGAGTATGTCTATAAATCAATTGATATTTCTCTGATTCATCCCAGATTCAACTTACTTAGTTTCTAAATACGGTCTTATGATTTTCTTTGTTCATTTTTATTTGTTGATTGCGGTCATTATCAATTTGGATGACTCATTATAGTCAAGATCGCGTGCTTGTGTACCAGAAAATTACAAACATAAGTTATTCTTAAAATTCTCATAAATAGAAATATGTCCGCGGTCCGGATCCGGACCGCGGTCCGCCTATTGCCGACCCGTGGTCTAGAGTTTATGACACGTTGAATACACCAGTTTACCTTTAATGATCCCGTTAGATCATTAAAGTTAAGCAACGGCCAGCGATGTTTTGCAAAGTGGGTGTCCAGGTAGGTTCGCGCTCTCGTGTTGCTATTTTTCCGGCCTGAGTGAGATCAATGTTTGTAAGTTTTCAGCGAGTGGCGGGNAAAAAAAAAAAAAAAAAAAAAAAAAAAAAAAAAAAAAAAAAAGAACAAGGGAAGGCTGAGAGAGAATCATTTTGTCCTCAGAATCTTGCTTTCTGCATGGGTATATAATGGAAAAAATATCGTTTTCGACCCTGTCCTTAGTTGCCTTTTACGACCTTTTAGACCGGCATATTCATAAAGATGCCTTGGAAGTATTCTTTTCCCCTGTCCACAGGGGATATAGAGAGGATAATGCAGTAGCTTTTCCTTGCTTTCAGCATGGAGACCCTGGTCCCGCTGTCCCCAGCAACTGCTTGGAGACGCTAAAATGTCCCGCTTATGGCAAAAGCAATGAATATGTCCCGCTCTTTGGTGAAACTAACTTTTTAAAAAATGCTTCCGTTTGACAAAAAATCTGCTCCTGACGGAAATCAAACCGGCTACCTCGGTTGAAAATTAGAAGCGCTACCTCTCAAACACGAATGATTGTAATGTTGAGCATTAGGTAGGGTAGTGTACCTACTTTATTTAGAAGATCGAGAAAGAAAAAATACTTCGCTAGCAAGTAGTTATAGAAAAGTCAACTTAGAGTTAAAGTGTTGAAAGCTATGCTCATCGTCAAGTTAAACATAAACAAAAGTTGTGTAGAATTTCATGCACATTTGAAGAAGAGCCCCGTCACGCTGAAGAAAATTTGTTCTGCTGACAAAAATATTAAGAGAATGGCTAAGTTAAATAGGTAAAAGTGTTCTATCTACCTGGTTAATTTTTGCATACCATTAACACTAATAAATAAATAAAGGCCCCCATATAAATTTCCCCTCCGCACCACCGATCCCAAAAATAACGCCTTTGGCCCCTCCAAAAAAACACCGCGTCCCGCTTTGGGCCCGAAAATTTCTGGTCACTCTACTCATTATGCATGCTTGGTCATTACCCATTGGATAGATATCGTTTCTGACCCTGTCCTTAGTATTGTATTTAAGTCCCCCTATCCACAGGATATAGTCCATTCATAATTAAGTTTTCAATAAGTTAATGAGTGTGTAAAGTGTTAATTAATTGTAATAATGTACTATGCGATGCGGTGCGGCCGATTAGACATCATGAGAGCTAATGAATTTCATTCAACATAATCCATTGTACCATCCCTTGTTTTCTTGTTTGCTAAATAAATTATCTAAATTGTTGTCTCACTCGGAAGTTTTTAATTAAGCAAATTTGTGTGCAACGTTGTGTTGTTGTCAAAGAACATCCTCTCCGAGTTGCATAATGTGATTCATTTTTCCAATTTTATTGTTCATATAGCTACTCCCCCATTCAAATTCAAGACAGAGGGAGCTGGGTTGTTGTCAAAGAACATCCTCTCCGAGTTGCATGCTGTGATTCATGGAGCAAGTTTTTAATAGATTTTCCGATTGTTCATATAGATACTTTCCCATTCAAATTCAAAACAGAGGGAGCTGAGTAAACTTGATTGCAGAAATATTTTATCTTTTAAAAATGTTTCTTTTTATGTTATAAATTAAAAGTTTAGGCTGTTTCGGATATTTCCACATGGGGCATGGGGAAAAGGGCTGAGTTGTGTTCTTGCGTGATGGTAGCCAATCTGCAAAATTTCTTCAAATTAAAGTCCTTCTTGTGTTTTCGCTCTTCAATGTTTTTCTTGATTCTTGTTCTGATGATTTTTATTATCCCCTTTGTTGAGCTCTTTCTGATTTAGCAATTGGATGCAACTTTCCTTTTTAAGAGGTCATTAAGGAATTTGGCCAGATTAATTGAATGAGTCCTAATACTGTTTATGTACCATTTAATGTGATGTTCATTGGTCTGGTAGGGCTCATGCTTGAGCTAAAGGTTTTGTTTTCAAATTCAAGGTAGGGCGGACTTTTCTCAAAAGGAATTTTTTGTACCTGAAAGCTGAAAACTTCAGAAACAACTCTTTGTAATGGTTTCCTAGGAGTAAAATACTATTAAAATGGCGTCCAAAAAAAGCGTGACGTCTCCAAGGCAGAGTGCGTATCACATTCGGTTTGACCCGGGAGGTCCCGGTTTCGATTCCTGAACGGGTCGAAAATTTGATAAAGGTTTTTTCAAATTTTCTAATTGGTCTGGTTGATGTGATTGGGGGTAACTCAGCCTCCTGAGGACAATTGAGTAGCTATGGTAATAGCGACAAATGGTAGCGTTATAAGATTAGTGATATTGGAGTTATTGTTGAGAATACCTTGTAATGCTATGATGTCCACTAAAATTGTGACATAATAACACAAATAAATACACATTTACACATTTTAAAAAGTTTGAGGGATAAAATAAAAAATAAAAAAATTGCAACTAAGCCATCCAAAACCAAAGACAGAAGTGTGAGGAAACAATTGGACGAGACTTTTGTTGAGCAGTGAACAGTTAAAAATTATAAACGGAAATGATTTTTAAACGAATTTATAATTCGACATGAACATTGAGAAAGCGTTGCTATTGTCTACGGAATGTCATTTGAAAATAACTAATTTGTTAATTTGCTTCGGTTTGAAATTTGCATGACAGGTCGCTAGAATGTATGAAACTCATGACCCAACAGCATCAGTGATGCATACTACAGTTGAGTTGAGTTACCTTCACACCTTGAGGGGGAAATTTTTGTTGAATATTTTATTTGAATAATTTCAATAAATCCATGACCTGTTAAATTAAACCAATGAATCCGAGATCGGCAAACATCAAATCTATGGCATCAATAAAAGTTTAACCATAACGCAAATAAACATAATACGTCTTATGTTAGACGCCACCGAGATCGGCATACATCAAATCTATGGCATCAATAAAAGTTTATTAACCATATCGCAAATAAACATAATACGTCTTATGTTAGACGCCACCGAGATCGGCAAACATCAAATCTATTGCATGAATAAAAGTTTAACAATAAGGCAAATAAACATAATACGTCTTATGTTAGACGCCACCGAGATCGTTTGTTTGAAGTTAATTCAATAAAGTGTATAAAGAAAAAAAATAAAAAAAAAAATCAAAAAACATNAAAAAAAAAAAAAAAAACATTTGTCAGAACCAAATCACTAAGGGTAATGCGTTCTAGAATCAAATGACTAAAGGTAATGCGAGACGGTGCTTTCACCCTCCATTCGATGGAGTAGCATTTAGGGCCACCGAAAGGAGGGGGTGACGCTGGTAGTACCTCCGGGCCTGGGCTTTTGGAGGGGTTCTTAATAATTTGTTCATTTTAGTAAAGGGGACAGTAACTTTTTAGTTCCGGGCACGGATTTCCTCTCGGTAGCCCAGGATCAATAGGGCACGAACCTATGTAATCACCCATGTAAAACCTAGCTGGACGTTGCTTAACTTCAGTAATCCTACCGGAACTGGTGAATATTGAACAATATCATATATCTGGATACTGTCTCTAAAATTAGCGGGTAAATTCAGACTGAAGCCTCACGAGTATCATAAAATTATTTTAAGCTAATTTGTCTACAGAGTGCACTAAACATGAGGAAAAAGTATAGTAGCTTCCTTACCATTTCACCCATGATGAAATAATTCAGTAAAAGTGAAAGAATTCAGTTGTCAACTATGAGTTGAAAAGGTGTGTTCAGAGAGTTTGAGGTGTAAAGTAAAAGAGAGAGTTCATAAAATGTAGCTTCTAATCCAGAGGTTCCCAAACTGGGGGACGCACACCACTTGGGGGGGGGGCGTAAAGGCAACCCAAAGGGGGGCGCGAGACCAATTGAATTATTATCATTTAGTTAAAATGTAAATGTACACAGTTTTTTTACAAAGCTAATTTTATTGAACATGATGTTTAAAAATTTTGAATGAGATAGCATTCAGCAACACATTAGCTTTTTGAATGAGATAGCATTCAGCAACACATTAGCTTTTTGAATGAGATAGCATTCAGCAACACATTAGCTTTTTGAATGAGATAGCATTCAGCAACACATTAGCTTTTTGAATGAGACGGTATTCAACAACACCCATACCCATACATAATTTATAATGTAAAGAGGAGAGGGGCGTGGAAGGCTTCCATTTCAAGAAAGGGGCGCGGTACCAAAAAGTTTGGGAATCCCTGTTCTAATCCGTATACTGTTAAGAGATCAAAATTAATTTTGAGCAGATCTGCTAGCTTTAACTTGAGGCTGCGTTAATACTATTAATGTCTTATAAGGAGACAGGCGACACGGGAATTAAATTAATTCTTTAGATTAGAAGACAAATTAAATTGCTGTAAAGAAAGTCATCTTGAACCGCAAGATTATGGATTGCAAAGTATAGAATTTATCAAAGTCAGTTTGTAAATTCCACAAGAAGATAAAAATGGGTCAGATCCGGATGATTGAAAAACTCTGCTGTTGTGACGCATAGATACATTGAACACAACAGTTTCCTCATTCTCTCAAGTTAAGCAAGGTCCAGCGAGGTTGTACTAAGTGGGTATCCAACTATCCACGTAGGTTCGCGGCCTCATGATCATGATGCTGGTTATTTTTTTTTAGCCCAATCCAGGCTGGTGAGTTCGATGTGGGTGTCTAGTTTTAAGTTTCCGGCGAACGGAGGGTAAATATTGTATAGATCAGGGGTTCCCAAACTTTTTCGTATAGCGCCCCCTTTTCTTGAAATGAAAGCCTTCCACGCCCCCTTCCCTCTACAACTGCATTATAAATTCTAAATGGGTATCGGTGTTCGCTGATTGCTACCTCATTCAAATTGCTATATGCTATCTCATTCAACACGCTAATGTATTGCTGAATGCTATCTCATTCGAAACGCTAATGTGTTGCTGAATGCTATCTTCATGCTATCTCATTCAAATTGCTGAATGCTATCTTATTTAAAACGCTAATGTGTTGCTGAATGAAATGTATAATAGGGCGAAAACTATTACAATATTCATTTGAATAAATTCAACAACGCTGATGTTGCCATAAAGTTTTTTATGTTCCTATATTATGGTCCATCCTGTATAATAGTGCGGAAACTATTACAATATTCATTTGAATAAATTCAACAACGCTGATGTTGCCATAAAAAATTTTTTATGTTCGTGTATTAGAAAGTAAAAGTTATAGTAATAATAAAGTAACGAGACAACATTTTGCCAGTAATAAAAATTACTTACGTCTGAGCTAAGACTAACTCATTTATAGTAGAAAAGTACCACTCAAAATAAAGTCAGAACGACTGACTTCAAGTTGTCTGCCTGCCCTTGAACGTTATGTTTGACTCTGATAAAAGTACCGCGTTCGATAACCGCCAGAACTGAAAATGTCTAAGACATGTTAATTCCACCAGTTTCCGTAAATTCACTGAAGACAAGCTACGTCCAAAGAGGTTTTACTTAGCTGTTTTAATTCAAATGGAACATTCATTAATATTAATTCAAATGAGTTTAAGGAGTATTTTTAATGTAATCAAGGAGGTGGTTTTGGAGGGTATCAATTCTTCAATGTTCATAGACACTTAAAAAGAACCAAGATTAATTCTTGGTGGGATTTAAAATAACATGAAGGTTGCTACGGAAACATTGATATGCAGTATGTCCCAAAATGACCCCCTTAACTTTTGAGCGGGTTGGAATTTTTGAATTTGGAAAACTCTAGGACAGAGGTTCCCAAACTGGGGGACGCGCCCCCNAAAAAATCTCTTGTTTTTAATTCATAAATGTAGGAAATTATTCTCAAGAATGGTGCTAAAGTTTAATCGAGGCATGGCCGATCAAAACGTTTCCTAACCTCTCTGGGTGGGCGTTTATCTTAACGCTTATATAAAACAATAAACTTTTATTTAATTAGTCCTCATTTTATTTTAACTTTTATTTAATTAGTCCTCATTTTATTTTAACTTTTATTTAATTAGTCCTCACTTTATTTGAACTTTTATTTAATCTATCAAAATATGTACCATTCCATTTAAATTTCTCAAGAAATCAAAACATTTTGTCAATAAAAGTCACTTCCAGGGGGACGAACCTGGATCTCACCATAACCATTCGATTGGCCATGGCCCTGTTCCTATCCCTGAAGCTTTTCAAAATTCAAAAATTCCAAGCCGTTCAAAAGTTAAGGGGGGTGACCGGTAATTTTGGGACACGTTGTACTGCTTTCTTATATCAATACAATGGTTTTGTCGCAGTTTAAAATAAATATTTTATTTATATAGGCGAAAAAAATATGTTTAAAATTAATTATTTATTGTCGTCCTACGAGAAATTTCGGAAAATGTGTTTTTCATGCATCATATGTTGAAAATAGGCGTCTTTTTAAATGGCACATTATGAGACATACGTTTAAAAATAAGTATGATTTAAACATTGACCGAAGCCAACCGAATTTACCACTTTGATATATCTAAAAATGACAGAGGATTCGTGTACACCCCGTAATATGTTGAGTAGTCAATTTCTGCCACAGGAACTGTATAGTATAGGTCCTATCATTGCACGACATCATGAAATGTGGCGTGCACTTTCATTTGAGCCTAAAATTAAAATTCTCAAGTTTAGATTAACTAAAAGGGACTCTAAAAACTCACACATATTTTGTTGACTGAACGAAAGGGTGAGGTCACGTTTTATCTCTACGTTTCTCCTTTAATCGTTTATTTTTTGGTTGTTACACAATAACTCTCGAACGCCTTGTCCGATATTAATGAAAGTTGGTGTGAACATTTTTGTGTTCATAGAATTAAACACTATTGGTACTTTTAGTGTTCGGGACCTTGATAACAAAGACAAACAAGATGCGTGAAAAAAAGACAAAAACATTTTCGCATCTATAAATACACTAGCTGTTTTCCCGTGCTTCGCTACGGTTACAAAATTCAACAACTCAATTTTAGATTTTTGGTGGAACCGACCCCCAGAGTGAACACTGCTCCTATTTAGAAAATTCAATATTTTACTCAAAGATATTACTTTTTGCACTGCGGAACACCTTCGTATAAAATTTCAGCTTTCTCGCTCATCCCGAAGTGATACTTCTTAACTATGGGTTTTTGGTGGAACCGACCCCCAGAGTGAGCACCGCTCTTAGTTAGAAAATTCAATATTTTATTCAAGGATATGACTTTTTGTACTTCGGAACACCTTTGTATCAAATTTCAGCTTTCTCGCTCATCCCGAAGTGGTACTTCTCAATTCCGATTTTTTGGTGGTGAAAACCGTCCATAAATCGGATAGAAACCGGAAATTTTCAAATTTTATATTTTTTATGGGGTCCTTATATACTATTTTGGGGGGGTCTATTCTCGGTCATTTTTCGTTATCTCTTTTAGTTTGCCCAGAAAAAAATTGCAAAAAGACCCGCTAAATAGCGTCATTTTTGGCGGTAACTTGCTCCCACTTGAACTTTAATTTTTTTCCTTTCTTATTACGCACCTACATACTAAAAGGGACCTGTGTGCAAAGTTTCAAGTCTCTACGTTTAGCCATCGTGGAACTACATTGATTATCAGTCAATCAGTCAGTCAGTACGTCAGTATACCAACTGGGCTTTGCTTTTATAAGTATAGAAGATATTAAATTAATGGGATAATAACGGGATGCGTCCATTATATGCTAGATGCTTGTGTTTTCTTGTTGTATTTTTCAGTTCATATAATATCTCAGCTTTTAAACAACGAAACGGTTCAACAGAAGACAAGATCATTTTAGCAGTTTCCCTCTAAAATTTTCCACCGGGCCTTTAACCTCTGCTACACCCGAAATTGTCCAGAGCTCAAAATGATACGAGCCAATCAATCAATAGTGGCATCATCTATTCCGACGCAATAGTGGCAGAAACGCACCTTGCTTTGACCTGCAATAACGCCAAAAGCGATGATTCCGTTATCATTTACATACGGCTATGTTCACATGACCGTGCGGTACGACGAACCGCGCGGCACAAGATCTATCTAATAGTACATATTGATTACATGACCGCGCGGTACTAGTTCTAAACTTGTATCGATTTGTTATCATAATATGATACCGCCCGGTCATGTGAACCTAGCCTAAAAGCAATCAAAATAATCGAAAAAATTTAATAGCTGAGGAGTCGGCGCAAATAACCTGCTTTAATGCAGTGGTTAAAGCGCCTAATTAGGGGGGGGGGGGAGTTCTTTATTTTATTTTGCATATATTTAGCTGTTTGGCTGTAAAGAAGAAATTAAAGCAGAAAACTAACTGTGATTAGCGACGGGACATATTGGTGCCCAATATTCATTTTTAAAAGAGGGAAAAGCAATCTAGATTCATATCTGGTAAATTAGTGAAGGGAAAAACTATTCTAAAATAACAAAAAGGGGTTTCCACCCCTTGTGAAATGCAGCTAATGAAGCTATTTTCAAGTGGCGTGTTGTCATTCGCATAAGGCAATTTAATATTACTTTTAAAAAAACTCGGCCAAACTAGCACATGGGCTTATAGTATTGGAGTTATAATTAATGTGATCTAAACTGGCCATTTAGAGACCAATTTCGATCTTCTCTATCTGAATTGGATCCTAAGGAAATTTCAATCATTAAAATATGCAAGTTGTTTGGCCATACAGAGTGGTTTTGATTTTGTGAACTACTCTAATATCTCAGGAACGGCTTGGAATTTTAATGATTTATTTGGTAAATTCAAAGTTTGCAAAAATGTTTTGCCAAGTTGCAAATTACCGATCTCCGTGGCCGAGTTGTTAAGAGCATTGACTCTTGGTCCGGAGGTTGTGGGTTCGAATCCCACCCGGAGCGAAAATTTTCTGATCGAATTTTCTCGTTTCCGGAATGGCATGGCTGTAAAAAGGAGTACCCTGAAGTAATGCAAAAGCGGTTCCGGGGCATAACTTTTGTAAAAAAAAAAAAAAAAAAAAAGTTGCAAATTTCGACCCTAGCCATTTAAAGGAAAAATTCGCGAAATCGCAATTTCAAAAAAATATTTTTTTGCACAACATATCATATACTTTTTTATATTATGCAATTTGAGAAAAAAATAATGCAATTTAAGTACAAACAGATGCGAATTTTGCGAAAATTTGCAAAATTAAGTGTAAATATTTAAACCAACTTGAAATTTAATGCAGATTTGAAAAATTGAAGAAACATTGGGGGTCCATAGTCCGATATCAAAAGATAGGGCAAAAATTTGAAACATCTTTTAAACCTAATATATACAGGGTGTCCATAGTCTCACCCCACCGCCCGTATCTCGAGAATGGGTGAAAATATAAGAAAACGCAAAAACACGTATCCCCTAGATTTTAGGGGGATTAATTTTAGACTAAACATTTTATGGCCTCGGCCAGCCATTTAGGCTGGGCACCGACTGGCTCAAAATCTTAAATGAGAAGGTATATCAAGTGATACCTTGTATTGAAGATTTTCATTTCAACCACCCTGTATTTTTATTATTTTTTACATAAACTGAATGCATTTTTATACTTCAATACAATGAATGCATATTGATTTTAATAAACAGAGAATTTTCATTTCAAATTAACGAGTGATGTCTAACAATTTTCGGGGAACTTTCTTTAGGTTTTTTTTAATGAAAAAAGTTTTTTCCACAAGTTCAACAGGATTAAAATTTTAATAAAATATTTAATGCAAATCTTTAAGCTAAGTTTACTTTGAGCTTTTTTCTATAAACTTTTGCCTCGTACTTCTAGATATAAAATTGCATTGAAAATTATATTCACAGAAAAATGTTTAGGGTGTACCGAAAGAAAAAAAATGGATCCAGGGAAGCCGCCTTATTTACATTAATATTCATTCATTCATTCAATTTTCCTTCTCCACTGTTCTCAGTCTTCTGTCATTTGTTATACTTCTTCACATCGGTCATCCACGTTCTCCTCTGTCTCGACCTCCTTCAATTTTCCTTCTCCACTGTTCTCGGTCTTCTGTCATTTGTTATACTTCTTCACATCGGTCATCCACGTTCTCCTCTGTCTCGACCTCCTTCAATTTTCCTTCTCCACTGTTCTCGGTCTTCTGTCATTTGTTATACTTCTTCACATCGGTCATCCACGTTCTCCTCTGTCTCGACCTCCTTCAATTTTCCTTCTCCACTGTTCTCGGTCTTCTGTCATTTGTTATACTTCTTCACATCGGTCATCCACGTTCTCCTCTGTCTCGACCTCCTTCAATTTTCCTTCTCCACTGTTCTCGGTCTTCTGTCATTTGTTATACTTCTTCACATCGGTCATCCACGTTCTCCTCTGTCTCGACCTCCTTCAATTTTCCTTCTCCACTGTTCTCGGTCTTCTGTCATTTGTTATACTTCTTCACATCGGTCATCCACGTTCTCCTCTGTCTCGACCTCCTTCAATTTTCCTTCTCCACTGTTCTCGGTCTTCTGTCATTTGTTATACTTCTTCACATCGGTCATCCACGTTCTCCTCTGTCTCGACCTCCTTCAATTTTCCTTCTCCACTGTTCTCGGTCTTCTGTCATTTGTTATACTTCTTCACATCGGTCATCCACGTTCTCCTCTGTCTCGACCTCCTTCAATTTTCCTTCTCCACTGTTCTCGGTCTTCTGTCATTTGTTATACTTCTTCACATCGGTCATCCACGTTCTCCTCTGTCTCGACCTCCTTCAATTTTCCTTCTCCACTGTTCTCGGTCTTCTGTCATTTGTTATACTTCTTCACATCGGTCATCCACGTTCTCCTCTGTCTCGACCTCCTTCAATTTTCCTTCTCCACTGTTCTCGGTCTTCTGTCATTTGTTATACTTCTTCACATCGGTCATCCACGTTCTCCTCTGTCTCGACCTCCTTCAATTTTCCTTCTCCACTGTTCTCGGTCTTCTGTCATTTGTTATACTTCTTCACATCGGTCATCCACGTTCTCCTCTGTNGTCTACAGGTCCCTAGTACAACAAGCACTAGTCCGAATTTTAACGATCTTGTAAGAATTGCTATAAAAAATTTGTATGAACCATTTGAACAATTAATACACACTGTATAAATATGATAACAAACACAATCGATTGAGCGCAAAGCAAAAAAATATTTTCTCTGGATAATTTCAAAACCACAATGTGCATGTATCTTTGATCCCGTCGTAAGCTTTCCTTCCCGAAAACAAAATTAGCTTCGGGGTACAACTGTCAATACCTATACCTGTCAATACCTTAACAATAGTTTATTTTTAAAATATTTGAAGTCAAATCACGTATACGATAACGTAGATACAGAACGCAAAACTGTGTACAAAATCCTTTGGCAGTTTATTGACATCTTTCCATTCCATGCATGTTAATTCAATTGCACGATGCTTCTTTATGGGGTGCGGCCCGGTAAGTTTCTTTTTTGAAAATGCTCCTGTATCGTAACGGAAGATCGTAGGAGGACAGGGCTAGTCTCCCTGAAAGCAGAACTTCTTTGAGTTTTCGAGTATATGTCACAATATTTTGCACCAATTTTCTCCTGGAAAACACAAGTTTTCAATCTTCTAATATATAAATTTTCGTGTCACGGTGTTTGTTACCATAATCCTCCAAAACGGCTTAACCGATTTTAATGGAATTTTGTATGTACATTCGGTAGGTCTGCGAATAGGTTTTTATCTATAATTTAATAGAATTGAACACCAAGTTTGTTGGGTAGGACGTGTTGAGAGTAGTATTGGGTTAGGTTCCAAACTATGACTATGGCTACAGAGAGTATTGGGTTAGGTTAAAAAATAAAATGCGTGTTGAAGTCTGCGCAAGGTTAGG
>CM022878.1:4640674-4746361 GCA_012654025.1 Pachypsylla venusta | reverse complement strand
AGAACGAGAGTCCTCTTCTGATTATGACGAGAACTGGTACATAAATCGTTGTCTTGTGTGTTTCTCTCTATTTTCAACGGCTGTGTGTAATATCTAAGAACATATAAAACTCTCAAAGTCAACAACTAATGGATTGTGACATAATAACACAAAGAATTTTACATTTTTAATGTTCTGATTCTGACGAGAACTGGTACATAAATCGTTGTCTTGTGTGTTTCTCACTATTTTCTACGGCTGTGTGTAATATCTAAGAATATATATAAAACTGTCAAAGCCAACAACTAAGGGATTGTGACATAATAACACAAAGAATTTTACATTTTTAATGTTCTGATTCTGACGAGAACTGAACATAAATCATTATCTTGTCTGTTTCTCTCTATTTTCAACGGCTGTGTGCAATATCTATAACACAAAGAATTTTACATTTTTAATGTTTTGATTCTGACGAGAGCTGAACATAAATCGTTATCTTGTCTGTTTCTCTCTATTTTCAACGGCTGTGTGCAATATCTAAGAATATATAAAACTGCCAAAGCCAACAAGTAATGGCACTGACATGGTAAAAAGATGTAATTGTAAATAATAAGTATGTCAACTTGACTGTTACAATCATGCAAAGTTCATAGGTTTCAAAAGAGATATTTAGAACCTTTAATATGATCGTGTGTAGGCGTTTATTAAAGTGCAGATTGGAGAAAGCTAATCCAGTTTTATCAAAGAGCAAGGGTTAGAACAAGAGTCCTTTTTAACTTCACTCTTTTCAAATTCAATTTGGGGTCGCCGTTGTTTTCCTTTATTCTACCAAGCTAATCCAGTTTTATCAAAGATCAAGGGTTAGAACGAGAGTCCTCTTTAACTTCACCCTTTTCAATTTCAATTTGGGGTCGCCGTTGCTTTCCTTAATTCTACCAAGCTAATCCAGTTTTATCAAAGATCAAGGGTTAGAACGAGAGTCCTCTTTAACTTCACCCTTTTCAAATTCAATTTGGTGTTGCCGTTGCTTTCCTTAATTCTACCAAGCTAATCCAGTTTTATCAAAGATCAAGGGTTAGAACGAGAGTCCTCTTTAACTTCACCCTTTTCAATTTCAATTTGGGGTCGCCGTTGCTTTCCTTTATTCTACCAAGCTAATCCAGTTTTATCAAAGATCAAGGGTTAGAACGAGAGTCCTCTTTAACTTCACCCTTTTCAAATTCAATTTGGGGTCGCCGTTGCTTTCCTTAATTCTACCATGCCACAACCATTTATTCGGTGACTACACTCTTTAGCTGTAACCCTTTCCTGGCACGGTAACCCTGGCTAGCTTCTCACAGAATCAATTGAAATTGCGTAGAAAGTAGTTTTTTTTTCTGATGATTTCTCATCATTGGTTTGAAGCAGGATTTTTTAAATGCTGGATGCCCTTCCTAACACCAAACCTACTGTATTTACACAGACTACATTTAAGGATTAGGAGAACAAAATTATCTTCAAATTCTATCGTCTAATACTCGAAAACGAAGCAAAAGAAAAATAAACGTGTCGGCAAAGTCCCAAGAATTCAATTCATTGTTTGGTATGAATATTTTCTAAGAATGGGCAAACACTTTCTATTGAAAAGTGCTTGTAATAGAGAATCTTATTGAACCAAGAAGAGTAGAACGGCCAGGAGACATACGGAATTCAAAAAGTTGAACCAACAGAAGAACAGAAGTCAAGAACTGCGTCCGAACGCCTAATGCGTAATTTTCATATTACCAAATCTCGACTTTTGCATTTCCAAAATTGTGCACTTTTTACAGATTTTGGATCGCGAAGTGGTCGTTTTTCACGCAAATTGAGTAATTTTGACCTTAATAAATTCATATAACTCATAGTGATTTTAACCTTCTTTTTATTACCAACAAAAATTATGTGTATTAATTTGCTTATTTAATTGTTTCATTTTGGTTACCCCGACTCGCTGGATACAAACAAAATAAAATAATAAAACTGACTATGTTTTCACTTGACTAAATTTTCAAATTTTACAGATTAATCACACACCTGTACACGTACAGAAGGTAAAGATATTAATTAAAGTTTATAATACATTATAAAGTTTACAAATGTTTCGTCTCCTCCTAGAGACATCCTCAGAACAGCATGTCTCTAGGTGGAGACAAAACATGTTAACTTCAACCCCACAAACCCCGACCCCACCAGACCAGTCAGCCCAGGCGAGATCAAAAGCCTCGAAGTTACATCACCTTACCACCACACCATAGGGGGGGTTAATAAAATATAGACCCAAGTAGCTTGTTAATGAATCATTGGTCCAATGTTTTACATAAAATTTGTTATTAATTTAGTTTAGATATTTATATATTTCCATTAGTTCCGCATTGTGAATCATATTTTTTATTATTGTTTTTAATCTGGAAGATTTCATTAGTGTGTCCCGAATGTCAGAGGGGAGATAATTCAGAATGAGAGGAGCTAGGAATACACAATGTCCTTGTGTACTGCTCCTCTCAGTTCTGATCACTCTCTTAGCGCGGGTTCGTATCTTGTATTGTATTCATTATTGTGGGGTTGGGCGACAGGTTCCCAAAGATTTTTATATTTTATTGCAAAGAGGGCCAAATTATACACATATAGTTGTCTAAGGTTTAAGATTTGATTTTCTTTATAGATAACGATTGTGCTATATATTCTAAAATATACTAAGTGTGCCAAAAGACCGAGACCACTTGAATATCTTTTGAACGGCTTTATGAGAAGTTTTGAAATACACAATGTCGTGTACTGCTCCTCTCAGTTCTGATCACTCTTAGCGCGGGTCACACCGTCAGGTGGTTTAATATCCCAAATTAAACCACCTGATGGTGTGACCTGTTATTCAGCTTTTGTTTTTTAAATACGAACCCCCATCTTTTGATACATTTTCAGAAAGACAATAAAATTTTAAGTACTTTGCAAAAAAAATCACACGTCTAGCGTGTTTGGTTTGAAAATGGCGGCCATTTGAAATTTCCACGACATGACTTCCAAGAGTGTCTAAAACTAGGCGAAGTGTCTAAATCTAAGCGAATTATGTAGAAAAAAAACAGGTTCCTCGGCATTGGTGTCCTATGAAATTATTCAAAATCCCATTGCAAATAATTCGCCTAGTTTTAGACACTCTTGGAAGTCCACACTTATCTTGCAAATGTTGTACACCAATCTTGGAAATTTCAAATAGCCGCCATTTTGAAACCAAACACGCTGACGTGTAAATTTTTTTGCAAAGTACTTCTAATTCTATTCTCTTTCTGAAAATGTATCACAAGATAGGGGTTCGTATTCAAAAAACAAAAGTTGGACCCCCTGGGGCCACATGGGTGGTTTCATTTGGGATATAATTCCTGTATAGAAACGCCCGAAGTACAGATTAAATAAAAGTTCTCTTTCGAACAACTACAAACACTAGATTGATAGTTTAAATATTTCTCGAGCGTTAAATTTCACAAATTATAATACCTAACTCGTTCTTTAGTCTCAATACAAAAATGATTCTAAGGAATGCGACTGTGAAATCAAATGACTGTACTCTTCACCAATGACCTCCTCTGTTCACAAAACAAGAAAAAAGAATTCATTACTCCCGCATAGTCAGCTAGGTTCTAGTTAGCTTGCATGACTGCACCTTTCTAACATCGGTAGACACAAATCTGACTCACAAGAACAACCAGTTCCTGGGCTGGGTGAAAGAAAAAGATAAATAGTCATCTTGAATAACTTCTGACAAACAGTTGAATTTATAAATGAGATTCTGGACATTAAGCACAGGGTCCACACTTGTGTCGCAAATGTTGTACAACATTGCAACACAAGTATGGACGTGGTGAGAAAATGCTGTCCAACATGTTGCATGTTTCCAAAAATATGGAACATTTCTTAGAAACACATTGAAAGTGTGGACCGTGTACCGTGTCGGACAACATCGGCAGGGTCCACACTTATGTTGCAAATGTTGTGCAACATATGTTGGGCAACATTTGCAACATAAGTGTGGACCGTGTACCGTGTCGGACAACNAGTATTTTTTTTTTTTTTCATATAAAATTAACAAACAATTCAGAACCATCGTATAGGAAATGGCGAGAGCTGTCATTCAATATGCCACACGGGTAGGTCAGATCATAAAATATTCCCAAAATTGAAGCAGAACGTAGAATTAAATGGGGAATCTGAAAATGTAATAAAAATTTGGGTCGCCTCATTTAAGAAAATGAAGTTGACCTTCATTGACTTTGAAGGACATTCTTGACAAGTCAGCCAAGGTCATCATAATACGTCCCCCTCTTTTTATGAACATTCGTTCAGAATATTTTTTTGTGACTCCAACCATTTACCGAATAAATTGAGTTGGTCACTTAAAATAGGACACCCTGTATTACGTAAAAACGTAGGGACGAATTGCTTGTCAGGTGCCTACAAGTGACAAATCTTCCAGTCCCAATGGAATAAGTCTGTTGCAAGTTGCAATGATTGTAGGAATAAACTTTACCTTTGTTTATGACTAATATCCCCCGATAGCGGCTTCGCCCGTGCATATTATAAATGATGTATCATGCTATCTCTCTCGCTCCAATGTATTTCTTATGGGGATTGTTTACTTTTCGCGATTTCTACCCCTTAAAATTAAAATTTTGCAAAATCCTTTCTTAGAGCACACTTACATGGTGCAACGAAGGTCCCTGCCAAATTACGACAAATCCATCAGGCCTACTCGTATATCTATAGAAAGGGGAAGTGGCTCGGATTTATTCTAAAATTTGAAACTAAAATCTCTTTGTGTTACTGCAAAATGGGGAAAATCTATTATTGGATTTGACCCTGAAATTCAACTTTTTCAAACTTCTCCAAGTCGACTGAATTTACGAAGACACAGCATATACAGGGTGTCCCAAAAGTTCAAGACCACCTGAATATCTTTTGAACGGCTTTATGTGGAGTTTTGAAATTTTGCATGGTATTATATCCGAAATTAAACCACCTGATGGTGTGACTAATTTATCAGGGACGGGTCCCATGTGGCCCCTAGTGGATCCAACTTTTGTTTTTTAAATACCAACCCCATCTTGTGATACATTTTCAGAAAGACAATAGAATTAGAAGTACTGTGCAAACAAATTTACACGTCTAGCTTGTTTGGTTTCAAAATGGCGGCCATTTGAAATTTCCAAGATATGACTTCCAAGAGTGCCTAAAACTGGGCGAAATATTTGTACTATGCAAACAAATTTACACGTCTAGCTTGTTTGGTTCCAAAATGGCGGCCATTTGAAATTTCCAAGATATGACTTCCAAGAGTGTCTAAAACTAGGCGAATTATTTGCAATGGGATATTGAATGATTGCATAGGACACCATTGTCGAGGAACCCGTTTTTCAGACATAATTTGCCTAGTTTTCGACACTTCGCCTACTTTCAGAAACAATTCGCCTAGATTTAGACACTTTTGGAAGTCATATCTTGGAAATTTCAAAGTCATATCTTGGAAATTTCAAATGGCCGCATTTTGAAACCAAACACCCTAGACGTCTATTGTCTTTCTGAAAATGTATCATAAGATGGGGGTTCGTATTGTCTTTCTAAAAATGTATCATAAGATGGGGTTCGTATTTAAAAAACAAAAGTTGGACCCGCTCATGAAAAATTGGTCACACCATCAGATGGTTTGTTTAATTTAAAAAAAAAAAAAAATACCATGCGAAATTTCAAAACTCCACATGAAGCCGTTCAAATGATATTCAGGTGGTCTCGGACTTTTCGGACACCCTGTATATATACCTACTTTTTATTTTTCAAAACCATTGTCTTTATCTGCAACGAACAGCAAAATATTTGTTGCGCTTGCATAAAATAATATACGAGATTGCAGACTGCAGATAAACTCAAGAAAATAACTAATTTTTTTTTTTATCAAGGTCATTTGTTTTGGCTACGTACGAAAATATTCCTTCTTTACATAAGATTGTTTGTTTTCCCGAGTAATTGTACATGTAGATGCAATATGACAAATAGTTTAATGCATTAGATGAGCATTTCTATGACATTCTCTACTATGCAACTAATACTGACACTCACATGTAATTCACAGATTGGCTCTGAGTGCTTCTTTCAAAAGTTAATCTTATTTTTAAATCTATTCTTATAAAACACTTGCTGTTGTGCTCGTGCTTCGCTACGATTTATGATTCGTATAGTGCTATCTCAAGGACAATGGAAATTGGGAGGGGGGTATTAGTGTCCACCCTGTATATTGCAACCTTTAAAAAACAAGATTTAAACGTTTCGCCAGGCGCCTTAAGGGCACGGCCATTCTGACTTTTTAGTAAATTCAAAATTTTATTTTGTCCTTTCCCGGTTTTGAACTCGTAACTCTGGAATGGCTGGACATACCNAATTGTGGTGGGGTATTGGTTTGTGTCCACCCTGTATATTGCAACCTTTAAAAACCAAGATTTAAACTTTAGGAGAACGTCCATTCTGACTTTTTAGTAGATATTTTCTAAATTTTATTTTACCCGTTCTCGGTTTTGAACTCGTAACTCTGGAATGGCTGGCCGTACCTTTGCAGAAAATGTCCTAAAATAAGGACTAAAAGGCCATTTAAAACTTTCTCCCTTCGAGTTGATATGTTATAAATTTATAAATTTGGGTGTATCTCGAAAACGGCTTGACATATTTTAGTTCTGATAATTTTCCTGGGGTCATGATTTTTCGCTACCTATTACCGCTTGGGCTGTGGTATTGTAACAGACAACCCCTCATAGGTGTACAAAAATTTCTGATTTATAAATTAAGACAAGCCCAGTTGGTATACTGACTCACTAACTTACTGAAAAATAATCAACGTTGCTCCACGACGGCTAAACCTAGAGACTCAAAATTTGCCACACAGATTCCTTTTAGAATAAGAAAAGAAAAAATCGAAAGTTCAAGTGAAAGCAAGTTACCGACAAAAATGACGCCTTTCATTTTTTTCTGGGCAAGCTAAAGGAAATACTGGCCGCGAATAGACACAACAAACAGCTAATAAATTCTTACAAATGCGATGTATTCCCAAAAATGTGTCGCTCACAAGTTGCAAACCAAGTCGTGTTCTATGTTTTACATTAAGAGTCTCGTGCCAAATAACGACGAACTGAAGGTCTCGTTAAACCAGCGTCTATGGCACGGTTGAATGCACCTGTTCCCGTATCACTGAAGTTAAGCATCGTCTAGCGAGGTTTATTTGGTGAGTGAACCCGCAGTTTGGATGCAGACTATTGTTGGCCACCCGGTTGGGTGGGGTCAATGTGAGTAGCTAGTTTGTAAGTTTCCTTCGACTGGAGCGTAAAACCTTCGTATCGAATAAACATGGTGTTTAAGATACGTTAAGCCAAAAAAAAGGTCTCCTTTTAACTCTTTTATGTGTCCCTGTTTGTCTTTTTGTACTATGATAACTCTCGAACCCCTTGTACTATTTTGATGAAACTGTGCCTGGGCATCAATTAGGTTAATTAGTTTTTGGGCACTGTTTGGACAACGGAAACCTCAAGGTGGCCATTTTAAGAGGGATAAGTCAAAAGTTCACATAAAAGTTAGTAAATATATTTTCTACGATGTGGTTTGATGATAAATAAGTTATACACTATATTCCAATAGTGACATCAAAAATATGATAACACATTTGGAACTGACCTAAAGCTGATAAGTCTAATCGGACAGCATGTTAGGTCCAACATGGAAACGGATGGCAAAGGCGCAATACTTATTTTTTGTAATATCAATGGACATCCAGCTTGCAAAAGATCATTCTGATGATATGGCTCTATCTGGACCTAACCAAGTTGGACAATGGACATCCAGCTTGCAAAAGATCATTCTGATGATATGGCTCTGTCTGGACCTAAACAAGTTGGACAATGGACATCCAGCTTGCAAAAGATCATTCTGATGATATGGCTCTGCCTGGACCTAAACAAGTTGGACAATGGACATCCAGATTGCAAAATACCATTCTGGTGATATGGCTCTGTCTGGACCTAAACAAGTTGGACAATGGACATCCAGCCTGCAAAATATCATTGTGGTGATATGGCTCTGTCTAGACCTAAACAAGTTGGACAATGGACATTTCGTTTTTTCGGGTTTGTGTAAGGCATTAATAATCAGACATCTCCTCCACTCCGACCACATCATTATACTGACACCTGGCAGCTCTCCCTCCGCCTTCCTCTTGTACTCAGTATACAATCAATGTTATTTCTTATCTCTGCTGTCCCAGATACTTTTCTTTTACGTCTATTTACCTACCTAACCATGTTTTCTCAAATACAATGTACTTATCTGAGTTTATAAACATGAAACTCTATTTGTTATTCTTAGTATCCTTGAGATAGCATATTGGTGAAAATATTTCACGTTCCATTTGCAAATTTAGCAAAATAAGTGTGTACATAAAAATATGGCTATTCAGGAATGATTTAGAACGAAAATTGATCACCAGTGCAGACCATGGAAAGAGACTTGAGAACGAATTGAAAGAGACTTGAGAACGAATTTTTCATGGTCCCAGTCCAAAAGATAGATGATCAAGACAAAACGCCAAGAAATGTAAATCTATCACACTGACTTTGCACGCCGGAGACCCGGGTTCCAATTTTGGCAGAACCGGATTTTTTCGGAACTGCGCTTGGTTGTTCAGGCTACACTCAGTCTCGTGAGGACAATTGAGTAGCTAATTTAATGTGAGTAGGGACCTGTGACGGCATTACAAGAGCAAAGAAATATATAGTGCAGTAATAATTCAGTGTGGTGGCCCTTGTAATGCTGTGATGCCCACAAATTTAGGTTGTGATAATACAATACTATATTGCCTAAAAATTTCTAGGTCAACGAGTGTCTACTATCTCGAATAAAGATTTTTTTTTTATTAATTTAAAAATACCTGATGAAGGCATTTTATTATAATTGCCTACAATCTAAAGGCTTAAATCTAATGAATAATATTAGTCGAACTTAAAATAAAGATTAAAGATAAATTTTCAAAAACAAACTAAGCAATCTATACTGAAGCAACAGAGAAAGAGTATAACCCTCCTCCACGAAGAAAGTTTGGTTGGATGGTTGGTCGTGGCTTTGTTTATAAATTTAACTAGCTGAGTACCCGAACTTCGTTTCGAGAAGATGAGAGAAAAAAATGATAATNAAATAAACAAACAAACAAACAAACAAACAAACAAACAAACAGACATTCACTTTTATATATATAGATAACTTCTCTACAAAATTTTAAAATGAACAATCTTATCATTTCGGACAATAATAAAATTATGCATATTGAATTGGATGGGTATTTTAAGTGTTTTTAATAAATACTTATACTTCTTTACCATTTTCACTCAAATACTTTCTCTTTGTCTAGTTTTTGACTCACTCAATTATACTACTGATAAAAAACATATTCTACTGATAAATACATAAAGTAATCTGTCTAGCATACTTAAAATATTATATCTATTACTGGGTCATTCAATGTTATTGTCTTACAAATTAAAAATGAAAACAATCAAGACATTGAACTCGGGTCAACTTAAAATTATCTTGATAACAAAAATATTATTCATTTAAGAGAAAATTAATCAGATAGCAATGATCATTTCTTAATTTCTGTTCAAATGAATGTATTTTATTGATTCAACAAAGTGATGTCCAGTTTTAACGCTACAATTTTCCTAAAACGTCTGTTTATTCCACGATAACTCTCGAACACATTGTTCTATTTTGTTGTTGTTGTTAACGTTCTCAACGACTCTCACTGTGTCTCCAGGCCAAGACAGGCGGCTTCTCCAAAAGGATCTGTCCATAATGCTGAAGGCTCTAAATTAGTTGGGTTTGATGGATAGTTGCTGGCTGCTCATGATTTACATCATGAGCAGCCAGCATACATAGACGACAACGATCAGATACTTCAGGGTTTAGCAAGGATTTATATACCAACTCTTTGAGGAAGTATCTGGAGTAGCACGGCTGGGTCCAACGGAGGAAAAACACAGGGAGTTGTCGTCGGAACGGTGTTGATGGTCTTTAGCCGTGCCCGAGGGCACGGGTAGCCCCGGTGCGAAGAACCAACCATCTTGGGGGGCCATTGTTCTATTTTAATTTAACTCGGTGTTTATCTTAATTACGTGAATTGATTTAGCTGATTAGTTCTTGAGACACCCCGGTATTCATTTTTCAAAGTGAAATCTACAGTTCACAGGACTGCTAATATAAACCCTAAGAAATAAGTTGTGACCTTTATCAAATTATTAGTTGCTGGGCATTACCGGCCACAAGCGAGGGGGTGTCATGGTAACCTATTGAGTGAGGTCTACAGTTCACAGAACTTCTAGAAAATAGAAAATGAGAGCAGACTGTGGAAAAGATCATACATTTTTCATTAATTAAATCTTCTTTTATAAAAATTTTCAAAGTTGAGCCGTTTTAAAGATATAAGTATGGCTATTTTTCGGTAGTTTAATTTCTCTCTTAGAAATAATTGATAAGAATTGCAAACAAAATTGGTGATCGAAGTATTAGTCATAAAGTTTTCCAGGTACGGCCTATTGCAAATTTGAAGGACTATAAGAAGATGTTTGTATATTGGAATGCTCAAAAGAAATGTAATGATACCACTGAAAACTCTCCTGCTCTCCAGCTGCTGTTGAAGAAGGCACGAATATCTTTCAACCACTAACGTTTGAAGCCTTGGGATCATGGAGTCGGACAGAGAAAGATTGTATCAATAACGTTGAACGAATAATACTAGCGAAAAAGTCTGGTAGTGCAAGATCTTTGTATCTGATACCCAAGATATTCAGTCGTTATTCAAAGAAACAATACAGAAACCATTCGGTTTATACTCGAGGACTCGTTTTACAAAAACTAATCTCCTAATTTGTTCTAATTTCATTCGTTTGTCAAATATTTCATTTTAATTTAATATTTTTTTATTTGGGTAGCTATAGTTATCAGGTATTTATTTCTTTTTCAACCCTTCCGGATGGTTCACAGGATTCGGGCATAAAAAAGTGATTTCTCATAATGTATAGAATACAAATAAATTCTAAAAATATAAAATAAAACAAAAAAGATAATTCAAAAGCTTACCTTGGGCTACAGTTTGTTGGAGTCCTGTCGATTTCCCAAGTAGCAAACAGTTTCATAGGAACGGGTCTATTTCCCCCTGATCCTGAGGAGCTGTGGGTAAATTTTGATCCTGATTTTTCACTCGTCATTTTGATATAATACAGTTATAATTAATAACACTGATATTGTTTATTAAGTAAAACGGAAATGTTAAATTTTAAAAATATTTAAATTCATTATAATTATTTAAAATAAAGTAATTTATTACTTTTAATACATTTTTATAACATTCCGACACGGACATCCTCCATGGCTTTCCATCACTTGCAAACTAGAAACTAAAAATCAAAAAAAGATGTTTGTATTTTACATCAGTGGTATTTTATTTATGTTTTGTAAACGGGGAATGCAACATAGTTCATCATTTACTCGCTAGAGTGCAGCATAAGTCCGAGAAATAACGAGACGATCACATCAGTGAAAAATGCACTGTGTAATCCTGATAACAGTATAGGGATGTCGTATCGGATCAAGAATATCGATATTCCCAATATCGATACTATCGGAAGCGTAATATCGATGTCTGATATTTATCGAAACTTTAATATCGATATCCGATATATCGGATGTTTCGATATTTATATATTCCATTATTTCCCCATTTCATTGCCCATTAGTGTAGGACTGTAGGTAGGTGTAGGTACATGTATGAATTCTAATTCGATTGTGATTCCTCCTACCTTTAGGTTTAGGTTCATCGTAAGGCAAGTATTTTTACCTTGCTATTCGCGAACACCAAGTCAAATCAGCCCCAACCTTCAAGCAGTTAGGTCGTTGGTTCGAGATTGCCACTTGCGTTTACATTAAAATGAATAATTAACTGAAGGTGAGGGAATTTTTTCAAATTTTTGAAAAAATTCCCTCACCTTCGAAAAAAATTTCATCCTATGTTAAAAATTTATAGGGTGGAAAAATCAGAAAAATCTTGCTATTCGATACCGATATTTTTTTCCGATATATCGATAAATATCGAAAGAGTAATATCGATATAATATCGACATCCCTATAACAGTATAGTCCAGATGTTATGACAAGTATGACCGGTTGGAAAAACCCAACTGTTCTTTGATTTTTAGTGCGGTGCTTTTCGTGGTATTTACATTCCTCAAAATTTTCGTAGACTGCAAATCTGGAATCAAATGAGAATGCTATTTTCTAATATTTATCTTTACCCTTCCGCCTTCTTTCTGCTGTATTTATTTCACATTCTTACAAGGTGGGTTCAGTAGTGCCGGAGATAAGATTTTCGAAAATATATCCTATTTGCTCAACAACATCTGATTAAGCGGTAGGCCAAGTAGTTCCAGAGAAGAGAATTTTGAAAATGTTTCCTATTTGCTCAATAACACCTGATCAGAGAGGGCCAAGTAGTGCTGGAGAAGAGTATTCTGATTTTTTTTTCTATCCGAATCAAAAACACCTGATCAAAGCAGGACAAGTAGTGCAGGAAATTAGAATTTAAAATGTTTCCTATTTGATTCAATAACATCAAATCAAGTCGGGCTGAGTAGGGACAGGGATTTGAAAATGTTCCTTATTCCAAATTAATTCAAATATTTTTTGGGGGAATTAAAAAGAAAAAAATAGACTCTTGAGCGGAAGGTTATCTAGGCGAGTTTTTTTTACCACCTAACCCTTAGAGCTCAAGTATTTTTATGTAGTCAAATATTCAAATTAATGAGGAAAAATCCTGCCTCTTCTGGGGTTTGTACCCACACCTCCCGTTTACCAGGCTTAACCAGGGTGTCTACCAAATCGTCAAAGTGAAATTCCCTGACTTTTCCAGGTTTTTCAGTCTACTTTTCCAGATTTTCCAGTGTACTTTTTCAAGATTTTGTCTCCCCCATCTGGGCCCAGGGACCCCAAAAACTATACAGCAAACTATATTCCTTCATACCCTAAACATGTATACCAAAATTTTAGAGGAAGACGATAATAAGCGCCGCAGGCGAAATTTTTCAGGAAAAGCATGTTCACGCATAAAATTGGCCATTGAGATAAAAAAAAAAAACTCAATTTGAAGAATTCCCTGACTTTTGGCGTTTTTTCCTAAATTCCCTGACTTTTCCCTGACATTTTCCAGTCTCCTAAAATTCCCTGACAATTCCAGGTTTTCCAGTCTGGTAGACACCCTGTTAACCAATGAGCTACCGAAGCAGAAATTTGTTTGTCTAAAAAAATAGGAATAAAAAAAAAAAAAAAATCTTCGCAGATGTATTTCAACAAGATTTATAATTATTTAATTTTAAAATATTTCGATTTTGTTTTAGTAATCTAATTACAAATTTGTACATAAAAGCATACATTTTTTTAAATAATAAAAAATCAGAGACCCTTTACATAATAGAAAAGAAGCACATCGGCACGTATTAACGTCACCGGCGGCGGCGTGTGTATAATTATAATCGTTTCTTTAATCAAATTTATTTGTTAAAAAATGAGGTAGGCCCGTAGTGTCAAATAAAAAATAAAGCACCTGCAGTTTTCACATTAGTTTGTCTTCACGCGAAATCTGAGTATAAGTAATGTAAAAGGACTAATGCAAGGATGGCTCCAAAAAGGGTTAATGCATTGTAGTTCGCACAATGTTTTCACTGTCCTTACACTGTCTAATCATAATACGAGGTAAAATTAACCAAAATTTTAATTTTGACAGGTCATTCTTGTTTATGTTCCAAGTACATTTTTGCGATGTGTTCGGCTCCTTCATGACAACACCCCTGTTCACATCGCCGTCACTTTAAAGGCTGTGTTTGAGTGTGGATTCACTGAGATATCCCCCCTCCCTAAAGTCCAAAAATGGGAGTGATGAAGAGATCAAGTCAACTGTTTTAGAAAGGGTACCCCAAAGATGTACAAAAAATATTAAAATCATTTGAGATATTGTTGAAAAATAAGGCAGAGTGGTTGTTTTTTCCTTCTACATCTAGGTTAGGCCACGAACTTTTGGAACCACCCTCGTATCTAGAATCAGATAAAATCTAACAAACCATTGAATTTTTACATTCCCTGTTTTTATTTTTTACATAGAATCCTAAGGTAATCTGAAATTTTGAGGGGGTAGATTTTTTTTTTCGTTGACGATTCCAAAGGTTGATTATTGAAAATAATTAACCAAAAACTCAGGGGGTCAATAGGAATTACTTTTAAATAAATTAAATTAAAAAATACAAATGGTGTTAAAAAAATGTCCAGGACATCAGAATTGTTTGCTATTTTGAGGATTCTATCACGTCTTGGGAGCGGGATTTGTCCCCTCCCTGCGATTAAGTCCCTGATTAGAGCTGACAATTAATAAAAGGGGTGTAATCCTTGAGCTGCGTTTTCTTCTCTACTCGTATTCATCAGTAAATATACTTATTACAAATATTCTTTACTAATATTTTTTAAAATTAAATTATCAATAAATAAATAAAAAAAAGTGGTAAAAAATATATTTGTTAACATATTTTTCGATTATTTAGAAGATCAATAGTATGATGTAGACTCCTTAATATCTATCTTATGAAGATTTTCATTTGAAACTCCACAAAATCTTTTTCGGGTTCTGTAACTGAAGGTTAACAACGGAAATCCATCAATAATTTAAACAAAATCTTTTTAGTAGACACTGTACATAAACTTACAAAAACTTAAAATAAAATGAAACAACATGCAAAACGTCAATAAAAATAATTTCATACAAATAAAATCTATTAAACCAAATGGAAAAATAAATAATTAATTTGAACTAATTAACAAATTAGTAAATTATAATTTTATTATTCCTAGGAGAGGAGGGGGGTCAATAATTTATCACATGGTTGATGTCAGTCAAAAGGGAGAGAAAGTGTAGGCCAGGTCATCATATTACACTTTCCTGATTAGCAAATATGTAAGCTCAAACCGCCCAGAACAGTTCTAGACTCGAAGAACAAACTAAAAAATCACTTTTTAAAAAGCTGTACTATGCCCGTGTATAATAGGCTTATATTGATAACTTTAAACGCTAGTCATGTCATTAAGACATCAAGCAAAGTAGGCGTGACCTACTTTTTTTTTTAATAGGGAAAGGAAAATCTTTACAAAGACGCCCACTGAGAAGTGTGTGGATATTGCTGTAAAAATGTAATGAGGTAATAGAGCTTTACGACGGACTCGTTTATACATTATTTAAGGGAAGGAGCGACTTACTGGTAGTTTTATCAGAAAATTATACATTTTTATTCGATTTTAATGTATTCATTTTCAGGCTATTATTTTTTCCTTGCAATTTATAATTTCCTCGTATAGATAATACGAAGAAAACTGGCAACTTACGCATTCATAAGATTTTTTCATTTCGATTAAAACTGGATACATTTTTGCAAATGTATCCAGTTTTAATCAACAGGAAAACGAACTTACTGAAAATAGTGTACCTATATATTAATACGATCCCCACACCTTATTCAGGTATTTCCTTGCCTGTATAATCCAGCTTCAACTCTAATATTGAGACACAACACTTCAACTGATATTCGCCTTTAAGATGACCCTGGCTACCCTTCTCTCTGTCATTCGTTCTAATAGTCATTCAGATCTACATCTACCAACATAGCCTCATTGTATTTTCTTCTCAAAAAAACAAATATTTTTTTCATTATTTTTTTCAAAAAGAATTTATACAATACAAAGCACGCTCCAACTCCCAATATCCACGGTAAAAATTTGTATGAAATTATCATTGGTTGCTATAATGGTGGAGCACTGGTATTTGTTTTGCCAATATGAGAGCTGATCAGATGATAGGATACCCATGTCATCAGCACAGGTTGGGAAATGGCCACAAACATTAGGAAGTACATACGACGTTTTGTTCCTTGAGAACTAGGTTGAACTTGGCCGTACATATCCGTTTGTACATTTTGCGTAGGAGACTCCATGACACGAAACTTGAGAGATCTCATCTAAGAACAGAGCAAAGGGATTTAAAATTAACAAACATGGTACGAAAGGATATAACACTATTAAAGGTTTTATTTTTGTGATGCTAATGTTTGTTAAGGTGGCATAAGTTCTGACATACATTACAAAGGACAGAGGTTGTATTGCTTTTAATTTGCTTGCTGCAGGTGAAACACAGGCAGGTGTTATTAGGTCCAGGATTTGATTCAATACCAGCCATGATAAGTAGAAGATAGAGCAACTGTGCTGATATTGGTTGCTCCCCGATCAAAAAATTGAGAGTAGTCGGTGTGATGGGGTTGATGATCTTTGGCCAGACACTTCTGCCTGGGTGGTTCCGCTGCGAAGAAGCAATCGTCCTAGAAATCGCTAATGCTTGTCACAATCCATGCTTGTGTTCGAAATACCAGCCTCCAGGTTACGAATCCGACACTCTACCAACCGGGATATAGAGGATGAATCTAGTGCATTATAAGGACTCCCACATCTGTACGATTAACTTTTACTAACTCAGAGCAGATAATTTTATGTAACTGAGAGTAAGGATTTTTGTGTGTGGCATTTAGCCATTTTAGGTACCAAATAAAATCTACATACTGAATTTAATCAAAATCGGTCAATCTAAGTGACATTTGCGGCGGACCAAAGATATACTTGATAAGACATTTGGATTCTACATTAAAACGTGAAATATCGAATGCTAATGGGGGTATTTTTTCCCCAAAAGGTTCATTATTGAAAAAAATAAACCATAATGCGAAACTAACTTTGTATGGTACGTTTTCATGTCAAAACACTGCACCACTATCTATGAAATTTGTTTTGGACATAGCTTGAACCCCGGGGAAGGGACATACGCCACTAAAACCATCCTATTTTCTTTTGTACTTACATTAAAGAATGCCATTGCCGCCCCACAATACAAAATGCACACCACATATCCAGTCCATTGAAATATTTGGCCCATGAGAATAGCCAAGATTATGCTGAAAGAGTGCAAAGTACATGAGTTCAGAAATCCATTTACACAATAACCCAGTTCATATTTATCTAATTTTCTCCTACAGTAAAATTTTTTACTGAATAAAAAATTATTCAGTAAAAATTAATAAGTCATTGCAACGGGAAAGACTGCCAATATGGGATTCGCAGAAGTAGATAAACACGCACCAGAAAAACTTTTCTGTAACCTCATATCAATCTATCTTCATCCACCATTTTATTTTCAGATCTGAATCTAGAAATAGTGAGAAAAGTTAATTTTTGGGAGAAACATCATTACCACAAAGTCCGATATAATATACACATCATAAAATAAAAAAAAACAATGTAAACCAATCACTTTCAAGAAAGATGCCCTCAGGTTTCTGAACTAAAAGTAGACTTACCCAACATATTTGTAGCCAGAGTACGAAACTAGATCACATATTTTCAATGTACTTTGAATATTAGTCAGATAAAGAAACATTAGCTCCATTAATATTTCTACAATTGTCCACGCTACTGCTGTTGAAGCGTGCATACCTAATTTCTCTGGTGAAAATCTATTTTGTATTCCCAACACTAATCCAGCCAATAAGACATATCTGCAAGAAAACATCCGAGAAATTAATTCCGTGCTATTTCACACGAGCCTATATTCCATATACATTATTGTGCGGAAAATAACGCCCCTGTAAAATATCGTTACAAGATCACTTATGTTTTCATATGGATGAAGTGATTGAACGTGTTTAATCACATTCACATAAGTTTATTATTTTTCTAGTTTCGAACACATTCGTAACGCCGAGCTTTGAGGACTAAACTTCAAACCAAATATCGTTAATTTTGGTCAGTCTTAAGAGGCAAAAATTTCGAATACGGATATTTTTTTTAAAAAAAAGTTCAAAGTTTAATACCTTGAAACATAAAAAAAATCAAAATCTGAAAAAAATTAAGTTCAACTGTTGAAATTAATGAACCAAAAAAATTAAGAAAACTACAGCGAAACGTACATCGTACGTTTTATGAGTGTATAAAACCCTCAGCTGGTGCTCAGCAATATCGCGTCGGAACCGCCCGAGAGATATCCCATACCTATCGTATGGGATATCTCTCGTGAGATATCCCATATTTCGATATTTATCACAAAGAAATGTGATAAATATCGACATTTCTTTTCCATATTGCCTATATTTATATCGATATCATGGATTCAATAATATCGGATATCGGAAGAAAAACGTCAGTATCGATATCGAATCAGAACGTCATAGAAAGGGTCCTAGAGCATATCAGATTCTTTGTGTTGTATAAAGTGGATTGACACTTCCTCCTCTATTTTATTCTTTTTCTTTTCTTCTTTTTATTGGAGTTCTTCTTATCAGAGGATCGTGAAAATTATTGTATTGGCTACTCTTTTAGCTGCAGAGATTGTATTCATATTGAGCACGGTTTTTTTATTATTATTATTTTGCATTCCATTTGCTGTTTTTTAAGTAATCATAATCCGTAGAGTACTAAGTTAGCAAAGTTTAAATTAAGCTTCAATTCCCATATCATAACTTTTTAAACTGGAATCAGAACCGATATCTTTCGATATTGCCGATAACGATATTTTCGCGATATCGATACTGGAAAAAAATATCGATATCGTATAAAGACCAATATCGCAACAACCCTACCCATACCCGTCATATAGGTACGCCACTCGAAGTCCTACTTTAAAACTTACGTGACGTAGGCCATGACTGGAATATAAAGATCTGGTGCGTTAATTTCATATCTCGGTTGAACGGGTTTGTCTTGTTCGTATTGCACGCCCCAGTCCTAAACAAAATTAAAATAAATGTTATTTGGCTAATAGAGAACGTCATCAGACTATCCACGCATTATCTCCCGCAGTAAGAATTCAACAATATGTTAACAAGCATCTCCATGGACAAATCGTTTATACCATTGATTCATGGGTTCGAATACTGCTCGGGCTTGGGGCGTTTCTGAAATTATTTTTTCTCGTATCTAGAGTGAGGCTGTCAAAGAAAGTGTCCTGGATTAATGAAAAAGATTAGGCCGCATAAGGCATAGGTAATTTGACAGAACGACGGTCTTCTATGACTAACTAGATCCAAAAAAATCAATGAAATATCTAGAGGGAGTTTACCATATGAAAGAATGGAACTTGTAGGATCAGTAATTTTATAAAATTCCTAGGGATTTAGTAAAATCACGTAAAATAGCCGAATGCGAGGATTTTCGACAAGTTTGCTGAAATGCTTCAGGGATTTTATAAAAACCCGGATAAATAGGTTAGGTTATAAAATCCCATCCCTAAAGCATTTCAGTAAACGTGTCGAAAATCCTCGCATTCGTCTATTTTCCGTGATTTTACTAAATCCCTAGTAATTTTATAAAATTACTGATTCTACAAGTTTACTGCGACATCTACATCAAAGATTAGGCCGCATAAGCCATAGGTAATCTGACAGAACGACAGTCTTCTATGACTAACTAGATCCAAAAAAAATCAATGAAATACCTAGAGGGGGTTTACCTTATGAATGAATGGAAACAAAATTAGTTTTAATTTTCTCATCACATATCTGGTATCCACTGCAAAATAATATTTCAATCCACTAAACCTTCCTATCACATCTCCTCCAGCATTTTCTATAAAGTTCTTTCCATACTCTTTAACAACATTGGTGACTAAGGGGTTGTTTATGATATCTGCATAGCCTAAGCCTGGAGCACCCATAGGAAATGGGTTTGCTGGAGGACCTCCATATGGATATGACGGCATTTGTGGCATTTGTTGTTGGGGTGTCATGAATTGATTGCCATAGTTTGGTATTTGGGGTTCAAAATTGTTTGGTTGAGCGTAGGAACCATAAACATTACCTGTAAAAAAAATAGAGGAAATTAAATATATTTTTTTATTTTAATTATTTAAAGTGTTCCAGTGGTTTCTAACCAGTACCACATTACCATATAGAGACCATTATGTCGCCAATGATAACACAAATCCTACAATAATCCTCCAAGTTCTTGAAATCCAAAAATGGTTAATAAATATAAAATACGGATTTTACATTTTAATTCCTCGTATAAAACGGTAACACAGTTTCATTAATTCGACCCCAGTATCTCAATAGTTAGAGGACAACCCCAGCAGCACAGCAATGAACTACATTTACTGTACCTACAACTGATGGTGATGCGGAGATCAATGGTGTACTTCCACGGGAGGAATCTTTAGAGTCAGAGAACAACCCAGTACTGAACTCCATTTACTTCGATAGATAGAGTGGTGGAGAGAAAATTCGGCCCCGGGGAGGAAATCTCGAATGCGGACCCGTTTACTTTTTTTAAAATTCATAATAATATGTATACTTGTTGAATAGTGTGAAATTAAAAGGAAAAAAAAATATATGAAGGTTTTCTGATAAGATTGATAATTTAATAATAATATAATTTGAGAAAACGTCAATGCAGATGTAAAAAAAACGCAACTAAAAATTTTCGATTATTATTACCTTAGTTAGCCTTACAAATTTTTCCAAATAACTGCGACGACGCTTAGAATTGTGCCTTCCATGCTTTAGCTGAGGCAAAGGCTTTTATAATAGCAGTAAAACCCAGATTCTATCTAATATATAAAATTCCCGTGTCACGGTGTTTGTTACCAGACTCCTCCAAAACGGTTTAACAGATTTAATGAAATTTTGTATGTACATTCGGTAGGTCTGCGAATAGGTTTTTATCTATAATTTAATAGAATTGAAACCCAAGTTTGTTGGGTAGGACGTGTTGAGATTAGTATTGCGTTAGATTCCAAAAAAAATAAATAATAATAATAATAATGCGTGTTGAATTCTGCGCAAGGCCAGCAGTCTTCAACACGCATTTTTTTTTTTTTTTTTTTTTNAGCAGTCTTCAACACGCATTTTTTTTTTTTTTGGAACCTAACCCAATACTACTCACAATGCGTTCTACATAGCTTAACAACCTGTTACTACTCTCCATGTTCTCTCATCTTCTCGAAACGAAGTTCGGGTACTCAGCTAGTAATTCTATAAATAAGTATAATTCAGTTTCTTAAGAACGAATTGCTTAAAAGAATAACTTCAATTTGAAAATAGAATTAATTCAAACTTAAACTATTAGAACCTTAATTTCTTATCAGTTAAACTATTCGTCACCTAATAAAACGGCTACATATAAAATAGTATACTCAGAGCTCCATAACATATATTTTTGTGTTACCATATTATATAGTTGAAATCTTAATAATAAAATATTATATGGTAATTTTTATGTTACGGAGCTCTGGTTGAATTATAATTTACTATATTTTTTAAGCGAAAACTGTGAAATTACTCTCGATCATCCCCTCTCGTCGGGCATGTCGATAGACATGTGAAGATCAATGATGTGACCTGTGCAAAATGTTTCTATAAAACTTACTTTGAAAATTTTGAGATGGATCACCCCAGTCATTATTTAATTGTGGCGTTACACTAAAGCCCGCAGGGGGAGGGGCATTGTAATCTTGATAGGGCGTACTTGTCATGGCGGGACCATCCTTAGGAAAATTTCTCAGCTTCAATAATTTCCGAGGCCCCTGTTGAGCTGAGAAGAAAAATACAAATATAGTTTTTAAAATGGTCTTCAGGAACATTGCATACAAAATCACATACAGTGTCATCTGATTTTTGATTGATGAATGTTGTTGTTGTTGTTAACGTTCTCAACGATTCTGACACCAAGAAAGGCGGCCTCTCCAACAGGATCTGTCCATAATGCTGACGGCTCTAGATTATTTCGGTTTGAAGGATAATTGAATGATGGATAGTTGCTGGCTGCTTATGATTTACATCATGAGCAGCCAGCATACATAGACGACAACGATCGGATACTTCAGGGTTTAGCAAGGATTTATATACCAACTCTTTGAGAAAGTATCTGGAGCAGCACGGCTGGGTCAAACGGAGGAAAAACACAGTGAGTTGTCGTCGGAACGGTGTTCAAGGTATTTGGCCGTGCCCGAGGGTACGGGTAGATGAAATATCAAAAGTGTACATCTGATTGATGTAAATAGTGTAATAGTGGTAGTGAAGTATTGTATTGTATCTTCTACTTCCATACGGTATATATGAACCTCAAATCATTTTAGTATGATGAAATATTCGTCAGAAACTTTGTCATATTTTTAAAGTACCAAATAAAAGTAAGTAAGTAGGTGGTGTCATATATTGTGAATATTTTCCATATATGTGAACCTACCGGTCAAGTTCTACCGACACTTTTTTTTAAAGAAATATGTTTTTAATTTAGTTAGTAGACTTTACATATATTTTCCATCCGTTTTCCTATTTTGAAATATCTTTACTGAGCAACTGAAGCCCCCGGTGAAAACAATCCTAGAAATTCTACGATTTCTCATTAGTGGCATTTCAACTTCTAATGACCGGGAATTTGTTTATGTCAAGAAATATATTTTCAGCTAATAGAAAGATTATACGTTTAACGACAGAAAACAATAATCACTCTCAAAAGTAATTTACAACATTACATTGGGTTTAATACAAATAATAGAGGGGAGTAATCACTCTCAAAAGTAATTTACAGCATTACATTGGATTTAATACAAATAATAGAGGGAAGTAATCACTCTCAAAAGTAATTTACAGCATTACATTGGGTTTAATACAAATAATAGAGGGAAGTAATCACTCTCAAAAGTAATTTACAGCATTACATTGGGTTTAATACAAATAATAGAGGGGTGTAATCACTCTCGAAAGTAATTTACAGCATTACATTGGGTTTAATACAAATAATAGAGGGGAGTAATCACTCTCAAAAGTAATTTACAGCATTACATTGGGTTTAATACAAATAATAGAGGGGAGTACTCTCAAAAGTAATTTACAATTACATTGGGTTTAATACAAATAATAGAGGGGAGTAATCACTCTCAAAAGTAATTTACAGCATTACATTGGGTTTAATACAAATAATAGAGGGAAGTAATCACTCTCGAAAGTAATTTACAGCATTACATTGGGTTTAATACAAATAATAGAGGGGAGAAGAGTGCTTGTGGTTTTAGATTCTCCGTTATTCAAAACATTAAAACGAAATTTATGCATGTCACTAAAATGAATACCATGAAAACAGCAAATGTCCAGTTAAATAACCATATATTTGAGAAGATCATAGATATTAAGTACTTGGGAGTGATTATTAACGAGAATAATAAAATTGAACCGGAAATCAACAACAGCATGAAAAAGCAAGTAGAAGTCTCCAATAGCAGAATGCTAACATCCAATAAAATATCAAAGAACGCCAAGAGAAATATCTATAACACCACTATTCAACCGGTTTTATATTATTGGCTCCTTAAGAAAAATATATTACTGCGGATGCAAGCCTTTGAAAATCGAGTACTGCGCAAAATATATGTTCCCACTTTGGATTAAGATACCATCTTTTGGAGAAGAAAAAGAATGCCGAATTAACATCATTGTATAGATAACACATAATTGGTAATATCATCAAAGCAAAAATACTCCAATGGATAGGACATATCACACGAGCAGAACTAACTTCAAATGTCAATAGGATATTAAATCTTAATTACGATAGACCTAGACTCCATGGACGTCCAAAGAAATACATGGAAGGGGGATTAATAGAGATATCATTCAACAAGTCGGTGTCGAAGGAGATTGGCAAAATCTAGAGATAGAGATGCGTGGAAAAGGCTGGTCGGACAAGTCAATGACCCTCGTGGTCTGTGAAGACTCTGAAGTAAGTATGTTATTCAAAACAAATGTCATTTTGTTGAAAAAAAAACGGACCTTCATCATTTCATGCCGCTCAATCTGTTGGTAGATGAAAGAAAAGCTATGAGGATAAAACACATTCAGGTTTAATCAAAACGATTTTCAAGTTATTGACTTATTTTAATTATGGTTTGATATAGAAATTTCTAATCTACTGTTCTCTGGACAAAGTGAAAGATAACAGCCAAATCCGGGAACGATTTTTTTTCTATTGGGAAGAATACAACCTCGGTGGGAATCAAACTTGCGTCCTTTGGACCAAAGGCGAAAAGTGGCAAATGCTCTATCCCCTTACCTTCCCCTAATTAACGAGGGATAGCAAGCGAATCAAACGAGTTCTTGTAATTTTTTTTTTTAAAACAAATAAAATGAGAATGGGGTTATACAGTTGGCACTTGATGGCTAGGGCTATGACTCAGTGTTATAAATACTTACGAAATTGACCTCCGCCACCTTGCTGATAGTTCATCTCAAATCTATTCCTATTTAGAATAAAAATAAAGAAAGTATATTATGTAATTAGCAAATAATATATTCTTCACTAGATTTTCTTTTAACTTTTCATGAATATTATCAACTTGCACAACGAAAAAGAAACGGATTGTCGGATTGAGATTTTTTTTGTTTACATGCAGAATGTCAAGATCGAATGGAAAAAAAGTAAATAAAAATCCCTCACAGAAAATTGTTAAATATATTTTCCCTTTTTTATTAAAAAAAATCCCACAAACTGGTTTTAATGAGATCTGTGGACACAAACTGACTGTTTATATTATTTATAGGTTTAGATCTTGGGTTGCCGATCGAACGAATTGGATACCAATTGATAGAGATTTGAAACTCATAATATAGTCTGTGGTTCTGTAAACTGTAGACTGCGCGGCAATAGCATGGACGTTTAAAGATAGATATCGTGGGATAAATAGACCGACAGACGTTTAAATAAAAATCGCGGAGTCATAACTAGACTTCACTTGATTCAGTCAAAAAACCAGAAGCGAATATAAAATTAGATCACAGAAATACAAACACTCAGAGATTTGAAACTCATAAACGTGGTCATTGGTCAATATTTTTTTTTTAAAAAAAGTGATTAACCAAATTTAAATAGGTACCCTGTGGATAGGGGGACTTGGAAAGAATATTTTCAAGATACCCAAGTCCATGCCGGTCGTAACAGGCGACTAAGGGCAGGATCGAAAACGACCATTTATTTCCATTACCCATGCAGAAAGCAAGGTGAAGGCTATTATGATCCGTAAGGATTTTTTTGGTATCAAGATCACATGGCGATTTTTTGGTATCAAGATCATATTGCAACCCAGCCCCACTGCAGTTAACCTATTATGATCATGAAATATTAGGACTTGTTTTGTCTAAACTATTTTATAGTTTACCTAAGTGCCTATAAGTAATCTTTCTATTACCTAAAAAAATAATTCCAGGAGTTAAGAAGCGAATCAGTGAACACAGTACCTTTTCTAAGGATTAGAGTTCATCCCACCATTGAGCTAACTTTTCTTTTTAGTTTTGACTGCAATTATTGTCACCGTGACAATTTAACTTATTCAAGACAAAAAGTGGCATAGATACTTCCCAAATGAAAGAAGTACCAAATATTAGCGTTTATGATACCTATGTGCGTACATTACATCAATGGTACCTACCTTATTAAAATTTCAAATTGACGAGAGACCATTTATCAAAATATCTCTCGTATTTATTACTGTAGGGAAAAATATCCTAAAGTGAATCTATTCTTGATTTTATTATATTCTTGCATGTACGTTTTATATTACAAATTTTGATATAATCTTCAATCGGGGGTATAGCTCAGTGGTAGAGCATTCGACTGCAGATCGAGAGGTCCCCGGTTCAAACCCGGGTGCCCCCTATTTTTTTGTTTTTATGGAGTTCTTTTAAATAAGATTAGGTAATGGGGTATGTTAAGAGAAATGACTTAAAAAAGTAAACTCGGAGAAGTATTTTTTTTTTAATCTTTCTTGACCTTTATAAGTAATGAAGTTTCTAATTTCTAACTAAATATACCTAGTTCTGTAACTGTACCCCTAACTCACTCCGGATGACCAATATTAATTTGACCCCGGGTAGTCCAATAGGGCTCAAACTCTATAAAAAAAAAAGTTGCCGCGTTAAAAAAAAAACTAACAGACAAACAAAAGAAAAATCGTGTTGCTAAAATAAGACTTTCACGAGCAAAAGAAAGGTAGGTAATTGATAAACCCCTAGGAGGCTCGGATCCGATAGATGTAGTTAATAATTTATTATGCAGATCCCCAGCAGAGGCAAGATTAATTTGAGTACATGATCACATAAAAGTAGAGATCCAAGGGTTAGGTGTTAGAAAATGCCCCTCGTCTAGTGGTAAGGTTCCACTAAAGTCTATTTTTTTTCTGAAAAATATCTTCTGTAAATGTTTTTTTATTGCTGAAATAATTTCTTATAAACTATTTATTGTATTTAGAGCCCTAATTTTCAGACCAAAATCTTGGGTGTAGGTATTGAAACTATTGAGCAGTATACGGTATACAGATTATTAGATTATCAGCATGGGACTACAGATTATCAATATTACAGAGTATCAACATCATGGGATTATAGTACCCGAGAATATAATGAAACCGTTGGCTGTCATGTACACAATCATTTGATATAGTTTGGTACTGATAGTACATAAGATAAAAATCCCATAAGATAAAAATAATGATTAATCAATTAATCGACATAACAACAGAACTATCCTATGTCCTACTCCACTATTTTCAGGATTAAAGCCCAACAAGCCAATACCATCAGGGTTAAGTATAATATTAAGCTAAAAAACTATACTCGTCAATGGGTTAAATAAATTGTCTTTGTTGAATGGGTTAAAATAAATAAAGCAACCTTTGCTATGAAAGTGACAAGTTTCATTTCTATTATGAATAGATACCCAGCTTAGGTATAGAGAAACGATCAATGAAAAGTACCTACATAGCCAATGTTTACTAGAAAAAACTATACTCGTCAATGGGTTAACTAAATTGTCTTGTTGAATGGGTTAAAATAAATAATGCAACCTTTGCTATGAAAGTGAAAAGTTTCATTTCTATTATGAATAGATACCCAGCTTAGGTATAGAGAAACGATCAATGAAAAGTACCTACATAGCCAATGTTTACTAGAAAAAACTATACTCGTCAATGGGTTAAATAAAATGTCTTTGTTGAATGGGTTAAAATAAATAATGCAACCTTTGCTATGAAAGTGAAAAGTTTCATTTCTATTATGAATAGATACCCAGCTTAGGTATAGAGAAACGATCAATGAAAAGTACCTAGCCAAAGTTTTCTAGATAGGGGTTAGGTATTACTTTTCTACGTAGCTATCAAACAAATAGAGGAACAAAGTGTTGTATTTATGACACGAGTAATTGTATCTTGCACTAGATTAGATAAATGTTAATATTATTGAGTTATTATAAAATTAAATTAAAAATGTTTTCATTAAGATTTGAGTGGATTTTTAATTAATTCAAAGGGTATACATTTAATTGACTAATAAAGTACCTATTATTTCGTTTTAAATTGATGTGTGTAACGTAACGAAATGACGTTTCCGTTTGATTTAGTTCTATTCTAAAGTGTTCAGTGTTTGTGATGTGATAATTCAAAAGAATAATTTAAAAAGAAGGTAAATATTTTTAATCATTAGAATTATTTCTGCATTTTGCATAAATATTAATATTTACATTATACCAAATTTTAGATATTAATTTTCTGTACTTTATTAGTAGCACTAGCTGTTTGCAGTCCAACCAAGAGGGGGGTGGGAATGGGGGAAATCCCCCCGGGCCCGAGTTTTTTGGAGGGGCCCGGAATTCCAAGGTGCTAAAAAAATTTTTTTTAAAGCTATTACCACCCCGATTACCTTGTTTATACAGTTTAAACCTTGATTGATTTGATTCATTGATCATGATTTGTTATTAATAGAAGTAATTTAACATCATTAGTTTATATTATACATAATGGATACTTATATTTAATGTTTAGGTTATTTGCTTTTGGGGATTGATTAAGGGTTTTTGTATAGGGGCCCGTAACTTTTCAGTCCCGAGCCCATATTTTATCTTTGCGGCCCTGACTGATTGCCAGTTATTCGCCACGGTATTGTTTTAACAACAATATTGAGATTGCGACATTAAATCTTTAAGATTTGATTTTTGGTGGAACCTACCCTCGGAGTGCTCCTATTTGTACTGCAGAACACGTTCGTGTCGAATTTCAGCTTTCTCGCTCATCCGGAAGTGGTGATTCTCAATTCCGATTTCTCGGTGGTTTAGCCATTGTTGAGCTATGTTGATTATCAGTCATTCAGTCAGTATACCAACTGGAGGGCTTTGAGTTTTATAAGTGAATTACTGATTTCATGAGTCAATTTTTTTCACATATTGCTTTTATTGCGTAATATTATTCTTTGTGGATAGGAACATGTATGGACTGCAAGCACGTCACGGTTTTGATATTACTCCATGTGTAAATCGTGAACGAAACTTTTCGTTGAGAGGAAAAACGATTCGAGTCAGTGACTTGTGGCGTTTTTCTAATCATTTAACTGTAGGTACCTAATGGTTTAAATGTGTTCGCATGCGTGTTAGATCTGATATGGAGCCATGGTTATTGATTGATAATGGTTAAACTCATAAAATGAGTTAAATCATAATTAACTAACTCTATTGAATATGCATAATTACCTCGGAGTCAGAAAATTTACCGAAGTGTTTCTCAGTTTCATCACATTATCTTTGAGAAAAGATTTGTAACTTGTGCTAAAGAAATCAATATTTTTCTCTTCTGTATCTTAACACGGACACTAATACTGTAACTTTCTTCACAAAGACCTACAAGAAGAAAATTTCAATTTCCTTCTACAAAGATGGCTGACATAAGAAAATAAGCTGTGTGCTGTGTACATTCCAGAAAGTGCTCAAGCATTTTACAAAACGATTTTTAAGTGGCCCCTTAAAGATTAGGCATTGGAAACATCAGACTTTTCCCTTGGTAAGATTTAATTTTGTTACCTACAAGAAGAAAATTCAAATTTCTCCTGCAAAAATTAACGACAAAAATTGGCTGTATCGGTAGATACTTTAGAGGGAGGGCTCAAACATTTTACATACTGGAGTAAACAACCTCTATATGGAATGTTGTGTAAACAACCTGTATACTTCTTCTATCTATTTTTAGATTTCTCCTTTTGTTTACGATGAATCCTCTAACTTGTAGGAGGGTGGTCGGGGTTAAGGGGGGGATATGAATGAATTATGAATGACGTATTATTTACTTTTCTCATTCATTCGAGAACAACGTGGAAGGGTTACGTACGTACTAGAATGATCGTTCATTCGCGAAGCTTCCAGATAAACGATAGAGATGTATAAATAGGGGACACACGTAGAAAACAAGTCAGTATTATTTGAGTGATAAACGGAGTGAGTATAATTTTGGAAGCGAGATCGATAAGTTGAGTTTTCTAAGTGATAATTTCGTTCAGTGAGTGATTAATTCGTGAGTATTTTCGAGCGTTTTAAATACGGTGTTTGCGAACAGTATTCGAATTTTTGTGTTACGTTTTTTTTACTTATTGTAATTTCTATTTTTAATAAATTATTTTAAGTTTTATTTTATTTAATTTTTAAAGTTAGTTAACGCGTTTTAAATTTACGACAACTTAATCCTCGAACCCTAAGTCTACAACAAATTGGTGTCAGAAGTGGGATTAAGTATCGTGTCGTGCGTTAATTAGAGACAGTTTTTGAACAGTTTTACGTGTTGTGTTTCGTGTTACGTATTTTTAATTGCGTGTTCGCTGCGTTTCGTGTTACGTGTTTATTTATTTTTAAAGTTAGTTAACGCGTTTTAAATTCACGACAACTTAATCTTCGAACCCTAAGTCTACAACAATACTAATTTTCAAATGGACCATTAAGGTTGAAAAACAGTATTTTCTTTTTGAAACAATACCTTTGTTTATTGAGGAAATAAAAATAATCTTACTTCTTATCGTGTTGATTTTTTATTGACTGTAAAAACGTCATGACTTGGGAAAATTTAAATGGACATAAAACTATAATAATAAGAAGAGTTTGAAACTAATTACTAAATATTGTTGTACAGAGTGTCCCAAAAGTCCGAGACCACCTGAATATCTTTTGAACGGCTTTATGTGGAGCTTTGGAATTTTGCATGGTATTATATTCCAAATTGAATCACCTCATGATTTGACCAGTGGCCCCAGGGGAACCAACTTTTGTTTTTTGAATACGAACCCCCATCTTGTGATATATTTTCAGAAAGACAATAAAAATGGATGTACTATGCAAAAAGGTTCACACGTCTAGCGTGTTTGGTTTTAAAATGCGGCCATTTGAAATTTCCAAGACTGTCTAAAACTAGGCGAATTATTTGCAATGGGATATTTATGTATAAAAAACACGTTCATCGACATTGGTGTCTAATGCAATTTATTATTCAATATCCCATTGCAAATAATAGAATTGAGAAGTATCACTTCGGGATGAGCGAGATTGCTTAAATTTAATACAAAGATGTTTCGCAGTACAAAAAGTTATATCCTTGAGTAAAATATTGAATTTTCTAAATAGGAACCGTGTTCACTCTGTGGGTCGGTTCCACCAAAAATCCAAACTTGGGAAGTTTTTTTGTTGAATTTCGTAACCGTATCGAAGCACGGGTAAACAGCGAGTAAATGATAATTTTAAGAAGACTAACAAATCCCCCCCCCCCTTCTCTCTCTAATAAGATCAAGCACAAAGCTAGTTTTGCAACGCCAAAAAAACAAAACCAGCGTGCTATATATATATATATATATATATATTAATACTCGTACCTAACGCATCGTATGGCACGTCGCATACCTCTCTACAACCCCTGCTATGGTTCTCTTGTACCAGCTGTTCATAAACCGTCAGTCAGTCGTGCCGCACCTGGGGGGCAGCCTATAGATTGCGAGATCTGTGGGGCCCAGACGTCCTTGATAACTAAATATTTAGCCAAAAACCTAGCTGAGGTCAAAGGTTTATTTTATAGGTCAATCAATTACCACCACCATCAAGGTTAGCTATTTACAAAAATCACAGCTTTCATTTTCGTGACTTTTTTTAACACGACATGTCGTGTCTTAAAATTAGAAAATTCTAAAAAAAATCTCAATGTGAAGTTAGCATTCTTTAGATCTGAACAACCTAATTTACGAAAGCAATTAGGTTAGGTACGAGTATAATTCAAAAGTTGTGATTTCACCTTCTGATTAAAATAGAAAGCTATAATTTATTCTAAGAAGAAAATTAGTCTCGAAAATCTAGGTTATAACTTTGGGATTACCTTCATGCTGATTGGGTGGATTTGGATTTAAAGAATCATAATAGGACTTGCCTGCTTTATCACGTGCCTTAGATGTATAACCATATTTTGTATATGTTACTAACAATGTATGAATTCCGTCATTCTATATAATGCCAAGTCATAGAATGCAGATCTATAGAATGCATACAGAGGATAGTTAATGTATATAAAAAAAATCATATATTGTTATTATATTCTGTAAAATGAATAAGGCCGTTTTAGTCAAAGTAAGTTTATAAGGTTTTTAAGGGAGGCATGGCCGTAAAGTTTCCTGACCTTTCTAGTTTATCTATCCGTTTCAGAGTTACCATATACTCCTTTTTAAGATAGACCCCAACCTGAGGGAGAAAACTATAATTCAGCTTTTCTTTTAAAGAAGAATGAATATTTTTTGGCTCACTGCTTTGGGTGATAGGATTTTGATGGATAACACAACAATTTTGGTTTATTATTTTTTAATAATAATCTTTGGAATAGTCACAAAAAAAAAAAAAAAAAAAAATCCCCCCTCAAATTTTTATATTTTACGTTTCACGTATTGGTACGTATTATCCAAAAATCGAATTAAAAAAATCCGTTTGTCTTTGCCATCTAAGATTGACCGAATTGTATGAAAAGTCCAGTTTGGAGTCTTAATGTGCGCGAAACTTTTGGGTGTAATCGATTATGCTCTTGACGGTTTTTGCCACTTTTTATTTTAGATAAATCATTTAGGATGTTTGTATTCATTGTGAAATATAGATTTCGAAAATTATTTTTGTATCAAACTACAAAATAAAATACGAGTCACGAGCGCTTTCGTCTGTTACGACATCATCTGGTGAACTAATTTTTGAAATCTACATCACTTTTTATTTGTTTTAATTATTGCTGTCTAAAAAGATCATGGTAAGAGCTAGAGACTTGAAATTTGGTACGTCCTGTGTCATATTTGGGTCCTAATTAAGACCCAGAAATTTTTGACGTATTTTCTCAGCCAGTAAAATAATAAACCCATGTGTCTCATTGGCAGAGTTTTTATAAAAAAGTCCTTATATGTGTCTATACAAAACTAATTTTAAAGACTATTTTTTGAAACTTCAAGGAATAAAACAATCAACCTCCAAAACACGCAACACTCCCTGGAACAAGGCGTAAAAACATAGACAAATATATTAAAGTTTGAAAATGTTGTCTATCATATCTTATCATGATAGTTGAGTTTTCTGTTTATTTTAAACTTTACCATGAAAAGTAGAACTAGGTCAGCATAGGAAATTATAATTGTTATTTAAAACAGGCCTACGTCATATTTGGGTAAAGTACTTATTTAGACATTCTATCTTTTTTTTTTTTTTTTGGCTTAACGTCTCTAGTCTCTTTAACATCTATTAGTCATTCGAGACGGGGGTTTTACCCTCTATTCGCTGGAAACTTGCAAACCAGCTACCCTACATTGACCTCACCCAGCCTGGGTTGGGTCGGAAAAATAGCCAGCATCACGAAGGCGCGAAACCACTGTGGACACCCACATAGAACAACCCCGCAGGACGTTGTTTAACTTCAGTGATCTAACGGGAACTGGTGTATTCAACGTGCCATAGACACTGGCTAGACGTTCTATCTAATACTATTAAAATTATGTTTTAGGTATTGTTCACTGTTCCTGATCTTCTACTTTACTAGTTCCCGCTCAAGCGGAGTCGTCGTTTTTTGTCAGCATTTTGATTTACGCAATCCTTCCATCTCGGTATTTTTTTTTTTTTTTTTTTNTTTTTTTTTTTTTTTTTTTTTTTTTTTTTTTTTTTTTTTTTTTCTTCTTCTTCTTCCATCCCTGTGACCTTAGTTCAATATGGGTCATACCACAGTAGTCCTCTTTTCTGAATTAACTTTCTGTCACTTTTAATTTCTGTTTTTGGTTTATTATTTTTAATAATGAACCTTTGGAATCGTCACGAAAATAAATACCGCCCCTTCAAAATTTGATATTTTACGTTTCAAGGTACCTACGTAGAATCTAAAAATTGAATAAAAAAAATTAATTTGCCCTCCGTCTGCTTAAGCACTTTTGTCATTTAGCGTTGGCCGATTTGTATGAAATTTGATATACATATAGGTCTTGTTTGGGGTTTAAATGTGCACCGCTTTTTAGCGGTTTTCAGTAATGCTGACTAAAAATAGAATGAGACTAGAGACTTGAAATATATGTACTAATATGTATGTCATATTTGGGGTCTCAGTTAGGTTCGAAATTTTTAGATGCAATCAAATACACCGTTTCTTATTGGTTTTCATTAATCCTGTCTAAAAAGGGAATGGTAGGAGCCAGATATTTGAAATTTGGTATTTATTTATTTTATTTATTTAATGCCCACGGTCAGAGCCCACTTTTCTTTAGGAATTACAATTTTAACAATTACATAAATGAAAAAGAAAATAAAAATATATTTATTATTTATATATTCTTTCATTTTTAATAAAAAATAAAACCATAAACAAATGAAAAATTNTTGGTATATTTAATTTCCACCCTATAAAAGCAAAAAACTTCTCTGAACAGCTTCTAGTTGGTAAATGTATTATTTATAATGTGAGGACTACACTATTCGGGTTTAGATCTTACAAAGATAAAATGAAGAAGTTTGAAAGTTTTTATTTTTTTTTGAAATTTGAGCTAATTCTCAGGATATTTTTAACGTATCGAGGAGACTACCAAAAAAGAAAGTGATAATATTCTTATGATGGTTTTGTTTCTTGAAATATTGGTGGTACTGCGTGGCTCAGAAAAAAAGTTTTACCTGTCGGGTGTTATGCCTGACCAGGTATATGAAATGGTATGCTGCTTAAAAGTCTATATGATTTCTAAGATGGGCAGTCTATATGGTTTCTAAGAATTTTATAAAGGAATATCATGTCAAAATAGAATCTTCGATGTTCAAGACTTTTAATGTTTGATGAATAATCATATTCATATTTTTCAAGTATTGGTATATTTAATTTCCACCCTATAAAAGCAAAAAACTTCTCTGAACAGCTTCTAGTTGGTAAATGTATTATTTATAATGTGAGGACTACACTATTCGGGTTTAGATCTTACAAAGATAAAATGAAGAAGTTTGAAAGTTTTTATTTTTTTTTGAAATTTGAGCTAATTCTCAGGATAAATCTGAGTATTCGGTAGGCGTTAGGAGTGATTTCAGATACATGAAAATTAAACTTTAGACTTTGATCAAAAATAACTTCTAGATCACACATAGATGATACTGAGGTCAGGCCTTTGTTGTTCGAATTATAACCGATTTTTTTTTTCTTTCTTTTTCATTTCATGCTTATTAATTTACATTTTTCTTAACTGATTAGTGTTGCAATATTCACAAAATTTGTCTAATTGCTTTTGAAACTCAATACAATCCTGGGTGCTCTTTATTGTTGAGGCCAACTTCAGGTCGTCCGCAAAAAGCCACATATTATAGTCCGACATTTTTTAAACAACATCATTAAGAAATATTAGGAAGATAATCGGACTTAAATGGGCACCCTGCGGACATCCGGAAGTTGAGTGAAATTCTTTGTTAGCACCCTATCCGATGTTCACTCTGAGTCTCTTATCAGTCAAGTAGCACGACAGCCAAATCTCCAGTTATACCTATGAGATGAAGCTTAGAAATTAGTAATGTTTAAAATGTTTAAAATTTAGGGTCTAATTGTGCCCCAGTACTTTTTTTGGGGGAGGGGGTTTAGCCAGTAAAATAATAAATCCATGTGTCACATTGGCAGAGTTTTTTGGTTTCATTCTTTATTCTAATCAGTCTCATCACTCCACAGTTCCACCTTAGAATTCTCATTTCTACATCCACCCTCTCACTATGTCAAGGGCCATGTCTCTGCTCAGTATAAAATTTCATTCGTCTAGCATACCAAAAGAGGTAATCCAATGCAGGTTGAGTCGCCGTTATATACCTATTTCCTTGTTGATCATGAGTGACATACTGGCATAGGAAGTATTTGCTCATATTTGTCTTTTTATTCATTTTGACCATGGGTGGCATATACCAGAAGAATAATCCAATGCACGCTGAGTCCCCGTCGCCATGTACATAAATATTTGAGTTTGTTTTCCGTACCATGCATCTCACGCTACATCGTGCCCATGATAAGTTTAAGCTTTCTAAAGCTTGAATACACTTTGAAGAACTATTAGCAATAAATTTTTCCACCGTATCATCATTCTGTTCTAAGATAGTACTAACCGAAGTTACTTTATTCAGGTCAAGGCCTTTTTTTATTCAAAAGCTGAAACTTCCGGTCACGCTATGACCTTCTAATGAACCTTTCCACTAAAGTAGCCACTCCTAATGTCCATCGAGTTCAAAGGATATTTTCTCCACTTTTGTGCCTTCAATGTTAATGTTTAGTCTTGTTCTGAGTCGCATAGTGTTTGTATCTTGTGCTCCTTTTTGTAATGTTAAACGGTACTTACTACACTTTTCATATAGACAAACAATATTTTTACTTTATTTTTTTAAACATTAATGTTTATTTTTTGTATTTTTCATCATAGATTATTTTCATTCATATTTTACCTAGTAACCTAGTGATGGTGTCGGTCACTAGAAATACTTGTATTTTTATTCAACGAACTTAAAACAACGATATTAAATGAAAGGTCTGCTTAAGGACACCACGTTGGGGGAGCACTTCCGTGATGGGGACAACTGAGTTGGTGCCGTATATTTCAGGGGATAGGTTATCAAAATCAGGCACAGTAGACATGTTTGTGTTTCCTGAAGTAATGTTTAACCTGTTCCAAAGGTTATATATTAGCCAGCGTCTATGGCATGTTGATTACACCAGTTCCCGTTCGATCACTGAAGTTAAGCAATGTCCAGCGAGGTTGTACCATGTGGGTGTCCACGTGGATTCACGCCCTCGTGATGCTGGCTATTTTTCCGGCCCAACCCAGGCTGGGTGAGGTAATTGTGGGTAGCTGGTTTGCAAGTTTCAGGCGAATGGAGGGTAAAACCCCCGTCCTGAATGACCAATAGATGTTAAAGAGGCGTTAAGCCAAATTAAAAATAAAAAAAGTTATATGATTTAGTATCGGGTTTTTAGTGGGTCGATGATGCTCTATCACATTATTATACACATCTTATACAGTACTCTCCCAACATTTCTCATCGAGGATCCCTTTTTAATGAATATATTCCCTCCTCAAAAATAAATCGTTGATACTGATATTAAAAAGAAAAGACAAGTTTGTGAATTTCCCATTAGTAGTCTGGGTCCTTGGAAGACTTGACTCTGCGGCAATTCCTTTCTTTACTCTCCCTTCTGACGACCCTGGAAACACTAGGTATTTAAGAAAATGTGCTTCTAATTGCTCTTTGGAGGGGTTTCAACTTCAATTTTATTATCCTTTTCCACCTGGAAATACTAGGTATTTAAGAAAATGTGCTTCTAATTGCTCTATGGAGGGGTTTCAACTTCATTTTTAGTATCCTTTTCCAATTTACTTCACATGATGCATATCCTTGCTACTATTAATTTCGGATATATTACAATATTATTATCTATTTGTTGACAAATTGATCTTATTTTCAATAAAACACTTAGTATTACTGTGATGTTGATTACAAAATTTACTCTCTTTTGAAAAAGCTTAATGATGGAAACTCCAGATCTTTCTCCGCAAAAATCTGTTTTAAAATCAGGTAACATAATTTTTGGCTATATGGCTTGTTTTATTTAATTTTTAAAAGCTAAGTTATAATTTTGTGATTTCAAGTAAAAAATTTCAAAGGACATAAAAATTGAAAATTTGTGTGCGTGCATGTATCACTAATTGAAGATTCTTAAAAAATATATAAAATTCAAAATTTTCAACCCGTGTGTTCGAGTTCAGACCTATTCCCATTTGACTCGCGATAACAAATCAACTCGGAACGAAAAAGTTTTGATTTAAATACAAAACTCTAATAAGCCATTCCCAGGGGTGCGATTTCGAAACTGATAGCGGGTATTAAAATAAAATAGAAAATGATTTTCTGCGAAACGTAAAATATTAACAAAAATGAATTTATCAGCCAAATTAATCAAGACCTTGAACATTTTCAAGGTCAAATCGAATTCTAGCAGAATTGAAAATTTATTTATTCTCCAAGATTTTTATTTATTTATTTTTTTTGAAAAAAATTGGATTAAATAGTGGTGGGGGTCTTGTTTCTCTTTGCCTTGAGAATAATTCAAAGAGAAAGAAAGTAAATAAAATAAGTAAATTCAGTTAAAAAAAAAACAAAAAAAAAAACGGGCCGCTGAGCAACGTTTAATAGAAAACAACGCAGATAACAACAATGCCTATTATGTAGATACAAAATAGAAAACAACAAAGCATCAGGTTCAAAAAGTTTAATTGTTAAAATAAAGTCCAGAAATATGAGTGCCCTGAAGTAATGTGAAACTTCTTTTTAAATAATAAAATAATTGAGAAAACAGTAAAACACGATAAATAATAACTAGGTGAGCCAGCGTCTACACCAGTTAAATACATCGGTTTCCCGTGAGATCACTGAAATTAAGCAACGTTTAGCGACGTTGTACTAACTGGGTAATCTCGAAGGTTTGCGCCCTTATTATTCTGACTATTCCCGGCCCAAACCAGGCTGGGTAAAGTCAAGGTGGTTTGTAAGTTTCCACCGAATTGAGGGTAAAACCCCTGTCTCCAATGACCAATAGATGTTAAAGAGACGTTAAGACGTTTACAACTACATATTGTGAGAGGCTTTCGAGAGGGTGAGAGAGTATTGTGATACGTTTGAGAGACGTCTTTAAGAGGATCTTTGTCTGCTGGATACGGTGGAAGGAAGTTTGATGTAGCACTTGATCATATAATTGAGTTGAAACAGGCGCCGGTCTTTATCGTTCGGAGTTTTTGCACTTTTTATCTCTAAAATTGATCTGATCCCCTCTTAGGAAATCCCTTGGACTTTATACTGCTATCGACTTTCATCTCTGGCAATATGATCTCTCTTGTTTATTTTCCTTCGAGATGACGTCGTACAGTGCTTCTCTATCTTAGTTCGGCAGTGACTGGGTGTCTCTGCTTTACTGATACTTGGAATCAAGTTTTGCTAAGGTTTATTAGGTTTGCCAGAGAGGGCCAAGCTTTCTTCTAACAATATCTATATACTCAATGTACGACAACTTTCTTTTTTGATCAACAGAGCCTGGTTTGGTATGGGAAAATGGTTCATTTGACAGGAAAAGCTATAACATTATGGAGGGAGCAACCTCACTTATGTATGCAGCACAACAAGGCAAAGATACAGAAGTAAAAACTATACTCACGAATAGGGTAAGTAACTGAGGAAACATGAGCAAGTATCTTGATTTAATGCAAAGGTCAGAAAGCTATTATTAGGACTTAAGCGTTATTGCATGTATGGAAAGACAGCATAAACGGCAATCAGACTAAAAGGTTCTCAACTATTATGAAGTGGGACTTCATTGTCTTCATTGAATTAATTTTAAATGGCAGAAGTCGGAAGATAGCTCAAAGTAGATTGTTGGGTTTCTTTATGGTACAGGATGTTTTCTTTGCTCGGTATTCAGTAAGCTCTTTTATATGTATTAATTGTATTAAATGTTATTTTTTAAAAAAAGAATACTCTTTTATATGTATTAAATGTTATTTTTTAAAAAAAGAATACTCTTTTATATGTATTAAATGTTATTTTTTTTTTAAAAAAAATACTCTTTCATATGTATTAATTTTTTTTTTTTAAAAAAAAAGAATACTAGGATTGTCTTTGGTCATCCATCCATGTTGGACGGTTATACATACGCAATAGAGGCATGGTCGTGAAAACATTTCCGAACCTCTCTAATTGGGTTACAATTGGTTAAAACTTACCACAACACTCCTGCCCGGTGTCAGACCCCAATATTTGTACCTGGTTTGTAAGTTTCCGACTCGAATCATGATTGCAAAAATGTTCAATTTGCGTGTTTAACAGGGCCGGATTAATCTACCGCGGGGCCCGTAGCATTTCCTACAGAGCGGGGCCCCCTCCACTCCTCGCCGGCGTCGTCTAAGTAGTCTACTTTTTGGAACCAGTACAAAAATTGATTATCTTTTGGCCTTTTAGTCTAGTACCTACAGCTGGTAGAGAAAAGTGAAATTACATTTTGAGTATACCAACATCGATAAAACATGGTTACCGCTCATGCTAAAAAAACAATTTGCTTATGTTGGAATACTCGTTTCTTTATTAAGTTCCTAGGTAGTAGGTAGGTACCTACTTGTACTTTCCTAAATTAGATTTTACTACATACTTTGAAGAGTTGGGGGCCCCGTCAAAATGATATGTTTTTTCTATTGTCAACCCAGAAATGTCAAAATATCTAGTGTAAGTTGTCAAAGCGCGGGGCCCGTAGCACGTGCTACAAGTGCTACTAATGTTAATCCGACCCTGGTGTTTGGTATATTCATATTTGTTCCCCCATCACAATACTTGAATTTTTCATTGCGTGTTTTTCACAGCCTAATGCAGTACGAGAGAGAGATAGAACTAAGAAGACTGTCCTGCATTATTGTGCAGAAAATACAATCCTTACATGTGCTGAAACTATCCTGGAGATAGCTCCGGATCTTATTGAAGCTGCAGATGAGGACGGATATACTCCGCTACATCTAGCAGCCATAGCGGGGAACGTGCCTCTCATTCATACTTTGCTGGCGCACAGAGCCAATGTGAACTCACAAGATAATGAGGGACACTCCGTGGTTCATTGGGCGACAGGTAATAAAAAATTTATTTCACTAAAGAAAAGTAGAAACACACAGAAAAAAATTGTGACTCAAAGAAACAATAACCTACTTCAATCTAGTACCTACCGCGTACAAAAAGATAGGAAGTGAGCGCTCGGTCAATTTCGCTGAAATTCGCGAAGGATTGTTATTAGAATGTAGATTAAAAGTGTCAATCGGTCGTAGGTCGAAAAAGGACAGTTTCTCCATTATAGAGGGTTGAAGTTTGAATGAACAATCTATCCACTCATAGAGCTTTGCGATCAAATCGGATGATTGGTTCAAAGAGCTGCAGGACATTGGCCCAAAAAATATTGTACAAATATCGCAAACAGCGTAAAGAACCTATCGATAGAGCCGCATCAAAAATTCTTCAAGTACTTTTTTTTTTATTGAATGTGTAGGCACCCCTGTATTTTCGTTCTTTGGACCAAATACTTGCTTCACATTTCAATTTTTTTTAAAAAAAGAATAGCAGATTGGACCAATAAACTATTATTGAGTTATATTAAAAATTTCACCATGTGTAAAAGCTGTCCATATTTTGACCTCCGACCAATGAAAACACTTTTGTTCACCATAAAAATTACCTCTAAAGAAAATTCCCAGCGTCTATAACACGTCGAATACACCAGTTCCCGTTCGATCACTGAAGTTTAGCAACGTTCAGCGAGGTTGTACCATAAGGGTGTTCACGTGGGTTCGCGGCCTCGTGATGCTGGCTAGTTTTCCGGCCCAACCCAGGCTGGGTGAGGTTAATGTGGGTAGCTGGTTTGCAAGTTTCCAGTGAATGGAGGGTAAAACCCCCGTCTCGAATGACCAATAGATGTTAAAGATACTGTTAAGCAAAAAAAAATCCCGCGGGATTGATGGAATACCCATTTCCTAACTTTTTGTGCGGGGTTCTTTGTAAGTATAAATATGCTCCAAAATTTGCACGTCGAAATCGATCGTGTCTATTGGAATTGTAAACAACAGGATAAATAATGCATAACCAATCATACAGAGAATAGTTTGGAAAACTGTCAATAGGTTTTTAATTTAAGTAAAGAAACAGAGTTATTTGTAAATGCCTACAATTTTCAAAGTTAGAAATGACAATATTAATAAAATGTTTTCATCAAAACTATTTAAGTCCTTACACTGTTCAAGTACACAATGATGTCTGTTACGAATGGGAAAACACGCAAAGGCATATTCCAATATATTTTAATTCTTCTACCTAAAAGAAATCAACAGAATAATATTACAATTACATTCTTCTTGAAAGCGGATAGAAATATCACTTTGGGTTAATTCGGTCATACAAAAATGCATCTATAATAGGTAAGTCATCGTTTTCATCGAAACACTTTTTGAATTTAACAATCTTCTTGTACCGTGTGGGTGTTCACGTGGGTTCGCGGCCTCGTGATGCTGGCTAGTTTTCCGGCCCAATATTACAATACATTTTCTTCTACAGGGTGTCCCAAAAGTCCGAGACCGCCCGAATATCTTTTGAACAGCTTTATGTGGAGTTTTGAAATTTTGCATGACCTAAATTAAACCACCTGATGGTGTGATCAATTCTGCAGGGACGGGTCCCATATGGCACCCAGGGGGTCCAACTTTTGTTTTTTAAATACGAACCCCCATCTTGTGATACATTTTCAGAAAGACAATAGAATTAGAAGTACTTTGCAAAAAAAAAAAATTAAACGCCTAGCGTGTTTGATTTCAAAATGGCGGCCATTTGAAATTTCCAAGATATGACTTCCAAGAGTGTCAAAAACTAGGCGAATTATTTCTAAAAGTAAGCGAAGTGTCTAAAACTAGACGAATTATGTATAAGAAAAAACAGATTCCTCGACATTGGTGTCCTATGCAATCATTCAATATCCCATTGAATTCAAATCTCGTTTAATGGAAGTCGAATCTCGGAAATTTCAAATGACCGCCATTTTGAAATCAAACAAGCTAGACGTGTAATTTTTTTTCGGAAAGTACTTCTAATTCTATTGTCTTTCTAAAAATGTATCACAAGATGGGGTTCGTAAAAAACAAAAGTTGGACCCCCTGGGGACAACATGGGACCCGCCCCTGAAAAATTGGTCACACCATCAGGTGGTTTAATTTGGGATATAATACCATGAAAAATGTCCAAACTCCACATAATGCCTTTCAAAAGATATTCAGGTGGTCTCGGACTTTTGGGACACCCTGTATATAGAAAAACTAACACTTTGTCCGTGCTTTGCTACGGTTATGAAATTCAAGAACAATTTGGAGACTGGCGACATTAAATCTTCTCAAGTTTGGATTTTTAGTGGAACAGACCCTCCAGGAAAAGCATGGCTCCTATTTAGAAAATTCAATATTTTACTCAAGGATATTACTTTTTGCACTGCGGAACACCTTTGTATTAAATTTCAGCTTTCCCGCTCATCCCAAAGTGATACTTCTAAATACTCAATTCTGATTTTTTGGTGAAGAAAACCGTCCATAAATCGAGGAGAAACCAGAAAATTTTAAATTATACATTTTTATGGGGTCCCTATATAATATTTTTTTTTTTGGGGGGGGGGGGCAATCTCGGCAATTTTTTGTTACCTCCTTTAGTTTTTCCTGAAAAAAAATGCAAAAAGACCCGCTAAAAAGCGTCATTTTTGGCGGTAACTTGCTTCCACTTGAACTTTCCATTTTTTTCTTTCTTATTACGCACCTACATACTAAAAGGGACCTGCACGCCAAGTTTCAAGTCTCTAGGTTTAGCCATCATGGAGCCACGTTGATTATCAGTCAGTTAGTGCGTCAGTCAGTGTACCAATAAGTATTAGACAGATAATAAATAAATAATAAAAAATAAAAATAAAAAAAAACCCGGATCATACAAACATTAGAACTACTGCAATAAGAATGAAATATCATCAAGATATGTTGTTCAATGCCCATTAAACCCTAGATCAAATGCCAAACGATCGTCTATGGCACGTTGAATACACCATGTCCCGATAGATCAATATGGTTAAATAACGTACAGTGAGGTTTTAGCAAAAGGGTGTCCACGTAGGTTCGCGCCCTCGTAATGTTGGCTATTTTTCCGGCACAACCCAGGTTGGGTGAGGTCAATGTGTGTAAGTTTCCAACAGTAAATGATGGCTAAAACCCTCGTGTCGAATGATCAATAGATGATAAAGAGCAACCAAAAAACTAAGGTTTAATAATCTTATAATCTTCAGTAATACTATTTACTGCTAAACGTTAGATCAATAAATGTTAAAGCAGTTAAAGAGACGTTAAGCAAAAAAAAAAAAAAAAAAAAAAAAAAGGTTTAATAAACTTCAGTAAATACTGTTAAATGTTAGTGATTGTAATCTGAGGTCAGTTAAAATGACGAAAAATATACGCCAGAGCTAAGGTTTCGTGTGTTGTTTTGAATGTCAAACTCGCCCATTTGCCCAAAGTTTGAACTTCGCAAAGTTTTTATATCCAAAAGATTGTTTGTACCTAGTTTCTACATTTGCGTGTTTTTTGCCTATTTTAAATATTTATGATTTACGAGTTCGATTTAGACTAAGTAGGCACTGAGTCATAATATCATATCGCGTGGATGTCTGAGAAGCTGAAATTCAAGGTCCAGATAGTGTCTTGGATAATAAATTTTCTAATCCAATAAAGTGTGAAAAGTGTTTTTCTTTTATCCAGAACGGAAGCAAACACTTTCCAAACAGTGTTTTCACACAAAAAATGGAATTGGTATACGATGGGGTATTTCAATTTATTATCAATGTGACATTATTGGTATATTGGGATAGTTGGCGGTGCTCCAGTATGTTCCTCCATAACAGAGTGGGGCACGTGGAAAGAAATTTAAAACGTGTGACCTACATGAAAGAAAGTTGATAAAAAAGGCAAAAAGTAATTTAAAATTCTCGTGCAAGGCCTCGTGCAAGGATTAAGAACTATTTCTTTCAATGTCTTTTGTAAGTAAGTGAGAAGTAAGCTATAATATGCTACCATAATTTGGGCACCAAAATCAATTTTTCTCACTACCAAACTCGAACGTGTTCAGTCAAGATTCGTGAGATTCTTATTTTCTAAATTCAATGGTTTCTACCCTACAGAATGGAACATCTAGTAGCGTCTCAGTGGCACTTGTGATTTTACGACCAAGTGATTTACGGTGACTCCGAAGTCACCTCCAGTCATCCCGAGGGGGTGACTCATGTGTGGCCGAAGAGTGTCACCCCTTCGGGATGACTTGTTTGGGGTGACACTCGGGTCAAAATTAGCCAACAATATAAAAAATATTACCTGAGTCTCAAAAACTACTGTACCCCTTGCTTTGATCTCTACCGTTCTGAAACAAGGCATCTAAAGGCGGCTAATATAGAAAAAGGGCAAGCAAAAGGGTGGGTTGTTTTAAGGTAGCATTCTATGTATTTAAATGAAGGACAGACCGAAGCAGGCGACTGGGTCGCACGACCCTGTCGCTCCAGTCAGGCCTCATTCCTTGTTTACTTGTGTTCGTGGTTCGTAATTTTTNTTTTTTTTTTTTTTTTTTTTTTTTTTTTTTTTTTTTTTTTTTTTACGTGGTTCGTAATTCACTTTTCTTCAAAATATTGAAGAAAAGCGTTTTTCCCAAAATGGCGGACTCGTACGGCCCCGCCCACAAATTTTATGACTCAAGGTGGTCAAAAGCCGTTAAGCGTCAAACATATAGCATCTCACAAAAGTTTGGTCGCAATAATTTAAGCGATTCTTAATATATTGAGGAAAAGTTCCAAGATGGCGGGCTCACAAGGGCTCCGCCTACAAAGTATATGTTTTTTTTTTGCCGGAAACCATCTCAGACATAAGCACAATAACTTGCGAAAGTTTCATAGCAATCTGATATGTGGTTTAGGAATGCATAAAGACATATATTCACATAAACACACACAAACAAACATTCATTTTTATATATACCCATAGATGAATAAAAATTAATATTTGACGGGGGGGCACAAAAAAAACCCGCCCCGGGTGTCTCCCGGCCTGGCTACGCCACTGCGAACATCTACCAGTGTGTACGTTAAAATCAAGGTGAACTCTCACTAAATTGACCTTTATACACAGCATAGTAAACAACAACCAGGGATGTTGAAAAAATTGATGTTCAGAGTGCCTAATCTGTCACTTGGGCAAAGGGAGAGTGCTAACTATTTTCAAATACCAAATCCTTGCTCCTCAGTTTATGAGGAATCACCACTTATCTCATCTCTTTACATCTTCAATCAATACTCCTCTCAATTTGACTTATCACTCAATCCGGATAAGTTCAAAAAAATTGCAAAACAAATATTACATTAAATATAAAATTAAGCTTCATTTATATCTATAAAATCAGAAAATTAGATCATCTCACGTAAATGCACTCAGGTGGGCGTGAGCGGTTTATAAAAAAAAGAAAGAAAAAAAAAATTAGCACTGTTTCCGATATATTACTTGGCTTCCTTATTACTGAGTGTCCTTTAATGTAGCCACTGAGGGGAGCAATTCTAAGCCCGTGCGAATACAGAGGGTTTGGTGTTAGGAAGGGTATCTAGTATCTAGCCTTTAAAAACTCTGCTTCAAACCAATGATGAAAGTTCATCTGCAAAATGGATGCTTCTACCCAGTTTCTATGAATTCTGAGAGAAGCAAGTGAGGGTTACCGGTTGAGAAAGGGTACAGCTAAGGGGAGTAGGCACAGAACAAAAGATTGTGGTATGGAAGAATAAGAATTATGGAGAGCAACGCCGACTCCAAATAGAATTGGGAAAAGGTTAAAGAAAAAAATTACTGAGTGTCCTTTATCAAATTGTCGAGAAGATGTAGGAAAATTGCCATTTAGTATCTGGATCAATACATAAAAACTAGAAGAAAACTTGAAACATTGCAATGAGTTCATCATGTCAAATTGTCAAGGAATCCAACTTGACCATAAACAATTTTTTTTCCAGTGTGTGGTGAAGTAGAAGCTTTAGAAACCGTTCTTTCAGCAGGAGCAGAACCATCAACACCAGACATACATGGCGGTTACCCTATTCACTATGCATCGCAGATGTGTGGCCATGCTTCAGAAATGGGTAATGATGTAAGAGTGGGTGAGTCAGAGGTAAAATCAAAGGTGAAGAAGAAGCAGACAAAATAAATAGTAAAAGTTATGTCTTTAAGATACTCGTAGGAAAGTTTTTCATTCAATATAGCAAGAATTTTAGCACTCAGAAGCTGTGTTACCTGACTGATTTGATTCCGGGGAAAATCGAATCATTTCTTCCTGGTGTGAGTCGTAAAGAAAGGTTTGACCGCAAATTGGACAACTATGATCAGATAGGTATCTAATAATACTTAAGAGAGAAAGTGAGGTGAGGATATACCTATTCTGTAAGTACTAAGACAACACACACACCCTCTCTTAAATGTAAATCTTCAAACATATCGATGATTTCAGGTTTGGCTGTGCTGAAAGTTCTTCTTCATCATAATGTAGATGTGAATGTTGTAGACAAAGATGGCCGTCAACCAATTTTGTGGGCAGCCAGTGCAGGAAGTTCTGATGCTATATTAGCATTGGTAAAAGCTGGAGCAAACGTTGAAGCCCACGATAAGGACGGATTAACAGGTACAAATTATCTATAAGTATATAAATTTATCTGAGACAAAATCTTGGGAACATCTAGATTCTAGAGAATCTTGTGAGCGAGGTAACTAATTAGACTCGTACAATCATGAAAATTGAAATTAATCCACCTTGTCAAATATGATATTTGTAATCGAAGCGACCAAGAACATTACTAACGATATGATACAATTTGCCGTTTTATGTATTCGAGAGTTCAATTCTTCTTTAGGACTATAAATGAAAAATCCCTAACTATTAACGAGAATGAATTCAGAGATATTTTCAAATGTCACCCTGCTATAGAACGCTGTCCATAAACATTAGTAATAATGAATTTTCGAAAGAAGTCTAAGAGAATGAATTCAGAGATATTTTCAAATGTCACCCTGCTATAGAACGCTGTCCATAAACATTAGTAATAATGAATTTTCGAAAGAAGTCTAACTCTCACTGATATATTTGACTTGGGCAGGTGGAGCACTGTCAATTTTCTAAATATTGTTACATATTAAATGAATATCTTAAAAATTATAAAACTAGTCATTTGAGTGTAGATAATATTGTAGAACACGACCAAAAATACTTTCGAGTACTTACATTGTAATAAACTATTGTGAGAGATCTTGTGATTGTGAGATGTCTTTAAGAGGACCTTTATCTGCTTGATACGGAGGAAGGAAGATTGATGTAACACTTGACCAGATCTTATAATTATGTTGACACAGGCGCTGGTCTTGGTCGTTCGGAGTTTTTGCACTTCCTATCTCTAAAATTGATCTGATCCCCTCTTAGGAAATCTCCTAGGACTTTATACTGCTATCGACTTTCATCTCTGGCAATATGATTTCTCTTGTTTATTTTCCTTGACATGTTCGAGATGATGTCGTACAGTGCGCTTCTCTATCTTAGTTTGGCAGTTACTGGGTGTCTCTGCTTTACTGCTACTTGGGATCAAGTTTTGCTAAAGTTTATTAGGTTTGGGAGAGGGAGCCAAGCCTCCCTGTGACACTATTGACCTAATGGCATTTTATTGGACATGACTTAGAAAATAAGAGAGATTTCACACAAAAATGCCAGCATCTCTAGGGGCACTACTTATTGAACATCCTCATGACAACTATTATTTATCAGCTTGGATATAATTGACTGAACGAAAACAAGTCCAGCTGCATGAACACAGTTTATGTTTAAACTTATGTCTGTCTGTTCGTTCCACAACTTTAGAACGCCTTGTCCAACGATGATTAATCTTGGTATGAACATTTAATATGTTGATCGAATTAAGTTTTTGGGCTCTTTTGGCCATCCGGGCTTTAAGGCTACATTTTAAATAAAAGATTATATACAGTCCACAGAACTAATAGTAAGCAAATAATAAAAACAATTTTTACTATTTAAAGATCCATTTGAAAGAGGATATTCTTCAAAAATTTCTATCAAATAAATTTGCTTATTTCAGCTCTCCACTGTGCAGCAAGTAGAGGTCATCGGGAATGTTTGGAAACACTAATCACACTATGTGGTGCTGATGTAGATGTTATTGATACCAATGGGTGCTCAGCATTATTCTACGCCGTAACATTAGGCCATGCTGACGCTACGACGTTATTACTGCAGTATGGGGCACAACCAAATCGACAAGATAGAAAAGGACGGACGTAAGTAATGCCATATACAAATATTCATTCATAATCATTCATGAAAATATGAATATTTTATAATCAGATTGACAAATACTATAGCCTTCATAACTGAGACGCGACGTTAGTATCTAATCTATATGACTACCTACGTAACAAACAAACAGATAAAGTTTGGGAACTCTGAAACTAAACATGTAGAATTGTAGATGGATCATACTACATATTCTAAAATTTAGACATGTCTTTCTAGACTTAATGGTAAAAGACCAGGCGGTTTGTCAATAGTTCCCTGGAGGAGAGGTCGTCAGAGGATCTGAGATGTAACTTGCATGAACATACTTGCCAACAGCAATATAGGATTTTCTTTGAAAGGTAGAGGGCGGCGGCAAAGCAGGCGGAACTGAGAAAATGTTAGAAGTACAAAGAGTTACAAAACCTCCATGATTGTATGCCCTTTGGAGTCGAAACTTTTGGATATTTAGACCACGTGCTTTGGAGCTTTTCAATTCTATCTCCAAAGCCTTGGTCCTTGAGACGAAGGATAGGCGCACGGGGGAATACTTCAGGAAACGATTTGGTTTCGCAAAACGTTGCTCTGCCCTAAAACACTGCTTCAGCGAAGTGCCATGGATTCTTAAATAAAACTAATTAAAAAAAAAAATATATAAATGGACAAAAGTACATAAAACATTAAAACACATTATTTTTCTTTTTTGAACAGCCCTGCGCATTGTGGCGCTGCTAAAGGTCAATTTGAAACTTTGAGAATTTTACATGAAAATGGTGCAAACGTTTGGGCAAGAAATGTTAAAGGAGATTTTGCTTTACACGATGCAGTCCAAAGTGGAAGAAGAGAGTTGGTGATTTGGTTATTAACACAAAGGCCCGACGCTATTAACGCAACAAATAATGATGGGAAAACTCCATTGCATATTGCTGCCATTTATAATAATGTTGAAATGGGAAAGGTAAGTGATACCCTACTAAGTACCATTAGTACGAAAAATGAGATAAAGCGGGAGGTGAACTATTTGACACACGATAATAGATCCGGCTGACCTCAAGAAGGAAAAGCAAATCTCTGAATCTGAACTCAAATAAATGAAGTTCCAAGGAAATCCTCCTTCCGAAAGCATATAAATTTAAATACAAAACAATTTGAATTAATTGAATTTTGTTATCTGTATATCGAAAAATTATATTCCAGTCTACACTACAGATTTTAATATTGTAAAATTGAAAAATCCTTTTTTTTTTTTTAAAAAAAAAGGCGTCTTTCTTCTCCTTTGCCCAGGGCGACAAAACTCCCTGGACTGGCCCCTGTCAGCTGAAGAAATTCAATGTTGAGGATAAAACCACTTATTTTTTTAAATTTCTACAGCATAGGATAATGTTGAAGGAAAAATAATCGTAATAATATAATATGGACAATGAAACTATATCTCCTTAATTTGTTACAGCTACTATTGGATCAAAACTGTCTAGTAAATCCCGTAATGAGAACTAACAAAGGTCAATTAATGACACCACTAGATGCTGCCCTGTACAAAAATAATCGAGGATGTGCCAAATTTTTACAACTACACGGAGGTGTTCCCGCTAATAGATTAACAAGTGAAACTGCCGCACTTCGTGCTACGACAAAGTAAATATTTTTGATAATATATCTAGAAATTCAAAAAAATAATTGTTAAAATCTGGGCAAGAGGAACTCGTGCTTTTACATTTTATTTAATTCTATGTACCTAGGCTTCGATCAGTAGGTATGATCAATGTAAGTACCGAATTCATCAAGGAAAATGTGTAATTCAATTAAATGTACCCTGTATAATTAGGGTTAGCAGATGAGAAACGTGGCTGCCATTTGTTGTTTAAAGCAGTGGTTCCCAACCTTTTTCCAATGATCGCCCCCTTTCAAAGTTTTTACGAAGTAACATTTCTCAATACCCGCCTTTCGTAACGAAATTTTAATAATTTTAGTAACCAAAAAAAATTTCCAAGGAGAAAGAAAACATAGAGATCTAATGTCAAATATTAAGAATATCTGCAGGGTGCCTAAAAAAGAAAATCAATTCAATATCTTGAGAACGGATTTGAATTTCGAAAAATGCTGAAACACGTAGGTATATCTTTATTTCAAGGGAAACATTTTTTTTGGTGGTTTTCAAATATTTGACACCTTCAATTGGAGGGGGGGGGGGGAACTTTCACCATGGAATAACTGCGGTCCTGTTTTGCGTGCAGATATCAAATAAATCTCTTACTACTGTTCGGGATGTGTTCGGTTAAGTTCGGAATTTTTTTTTTTTTCCAGTTGTGGTTTCCGCAGTTGTGAGTGAAATATAAATTCTTAACAAGGAGAAAAATTTAAAATGATCCTACTAAATAGTTTTCTTTGTTATGATGGTACACGTATTGAAAAGTACCTAGGTACTTATTAATAATTAATTTATTTTACCCAAACAGTATTATTGTATGAACAACCTACCTGTTGACCAAAATAATTAATATACCTATAGCCCCCGAGATTCTAATCGTCCCCCTCACCGCCCCTTCTATCTAACGCCTCCTCAAAATCTCATACCGCCCCCAGGTTGGGAATCGCTGGTTTAAAGTATTCTCAGACTATTTAGACAAATTTTGGTTACTTTTGTGTTCATCAAATACAATGAAATATCGAATTTGATCAAATATATTTGTGGATCATAGTACCTTTTTAATGATTCGCTATGTAGTACAACTATGAACACCGGTTTCATATTAACATATTTCGCAAGAGGTGTCACTGACATTATTCATTCTATTTCAGAACAGAGATCAGCCCTGAACAATATTTGGATAATTTGAACATTCCCTCTGTAGACAGAATGTCTAGGAGTCCATTGAATATTCCTGTTGTTGATAGAACTTCCATTAGTCCTCTCAATATTTCACCGGCAGATCGATATTTACGAAGTCCTGTGAATCTACCTTCGGCTAACAAAACGATTCAGGTAAATGATTAAAATGGCTTGACACTTTGTGAATGTAGCAAGAAGATATATTTTGAGCCAACACAGACATCTCTGAAATAATGTTAATTGGTCGTCTGGCTATGATATTGTCTTTCTTTTAGTTTTGGCTTAATGTCTCTTTAACATCTATTGGTCATTCGAGACGGGGGTTTTACCATTCATATGCTGGAAACTTAAAAACCTTTTAGTCACATTGACCTCATCCAGCCTGGATTGGGCCGGAAAAATATTCAGCATCATGAGGGCGCGAACCCACGTAGAAACCCACATGATAAACCTCGCTGGACGTTGCTTAACATAAGTCAGAGGCGTACACAGGATTTTTTTTCGGGGGGGGGGGCTGGGCAAACTAAGTAGATACCATAACAACTAATTAGGTACCATAACAGATGGGCTATAGCCGGCCCCCCTTGTGTACGCCCCTGACTTCAGTGATCTAACGGGAACTTGTGTATTCAACGTGCAATAGACACTGGGACACTGGATTCAAGTTGGTCTACTACAGAACATTTGACAAAATTGTGACTTTATGTTAGGTTCCGTTTTTCAAAGACTCGAAATAAACTCTGTAAGTATATTTTTGTAAAATAAAATCCAAGGATATAGTGAAATTGTTAACCGTTGGTATTGACTTAGTACTCTCATCTTTTCAGGTTGATATTGATGAAGAAATATCAATTATGAGATCACACGAGGACAATGAAGAGGTCATTAGAAAATCAAATAAAGAAATGGCGCGACATAGACACAAAACGAAAAAACACAAGAAGAATAAACGAAAATGTTCAACAACGACAACAAGCGACGAAGATGATTCTGACCAGGAGAGTTCAAACATTTGTCACAAAGATAAGAAAAAGGAAAAAAGAAAACACAAGTTTCAAGATTTAAGTTCTGATGAGTATTTGAATAAAACAGAAATAACAGTCAATTTAAACAACAAGAAATGTGTTAAAATCAAAGACAGTAATCAAGTCAGTAAAATGAATCAATGCAACCAACTATGTTGTCAACAAAAATCTGAAATAATTGTTGAGGAAACGAAAAAGAAAAGTGAGAAATGCGCTTGTAATGAAACAGAGATCAAGCATATTGTGCACAAAGATGACGAAGATGATGATCGTGAGGAAGAAAAGGCGCATTCTGCAACGACAAGAGTTAAGAGAGGAGAACAGAGAAATACAAGTGGTAGCCAGAATAGTTCTGCAAGGGAACATAGGCAGAAAAAAGAAGGAAAAAGTGGAGAGACTAAAAGAGAAAAAGCTGCAAATTTTGAAACAAATGACATTCAAGTAGATTTAGATAAAATTCAGAATAATTTGGAAAGTGAAATTAATACAGAGGACAAGAAAAAAGAAACGTCCTTTTCGAAACAAGAAAAATATAATAAAGACATTTCAAAACAAATACACAAGGAACTTCTAGAGAAAGAAATAGTTAAAGTAGAAATACATGACGAGCCCAGCAAAATAGAAAGTAGATCTGAAACAAAAGAAGGGACACAAAAAAATGAAGAAAAGGATATAAGTTCAGACAATCCAGTTTCAATGGAAGGCCAAAATGAAATTTCTTTAGTTTTCAAGGAAGAACCTCAACGGCAAGGAGACGAAAATATATCTGAAAACAACAAGTCAAAAGAAAATGAAATCCAAGCAACAAAAACAGAAGTAACGGATGCAAAAGTTATTTCTGAAAATATCACTAGTACAGAAATGAGTATCGAAAACGACAACAAAGATGAAACAGTAAAAAAAGATGTCAAAGATGAAACAGTAAAAAAAGATGTCAAAGATGAAACAGTAAAAAAAGATGTCAAAGATGAAACGATAAAAAAAGACGTTTTACAGAAACGCAAGGACAGTAAAATAAAAAGTTCTGAGTTTACAGAAAATAATTTAAGAAGTGAAAACAAAGTTGATAAATTAGAAGAAAATGTTAAAAAGGATCTGGAAGATACTAACGCTAAATCAGAAGAAGTAGAGCAAAAAGAAAATGTTGAAGGAGTACAAAAAAATGAAACACCGAAAAAAGGTGACGAGAAAGTGGAGAGTAAAATAAAATATGGAAAGTCCAAAAACGGAAAAGAGAAAGGAATAGATAAGAAAAAAAGAGAACAAAAAAACACTACAGTAAAAGATAAACTAAATAAGAAATCAAAAGAGAGCAGTGAAGATAAAGAGGAACACGATGAAAATATCGAAGACATAGAAAAATTTATAGAAATGGAGAAAGAATTGGAAAATCAACAGAAAAATCAGAAAAGAGAGACTGTGGCAGAGCAAAGAAAAAATAACAAAGAAAATACACCGAGATCCCAAAAGAAACCAAACAAGAATGACAGTGAAAAAGAGAATGATAGAGGTCTTATAGCTGTTCTTGATAATTCAATAAAAGAAACCGATAACGTAAAAATAAATAATAAACAAGGAAGAAATCCACGACCGAAGAGCGCAGTCGGGAGAAGAAATCAGAAGAATGTAAAGGATTCAAGAAGATCAAAGTCTAGTTTTCAAATTTTAACAGACGATGGTGATGGTGTAAATCAGCCACATGACTCAGGATTCGAGCATTCACCACGCAACAACAAATATGATAAAGGTAACTCGAATTATAACGCCAAGTTTTCAAAGTTGTTTATAAAATTATACTAAAATTTTGTTCTTATACAGAGGAAACAAATATTTTCTGACGATATTTGACTTTGTTTTCAGATATAAAAACAGATGAAGAGCTAATTATAAGTCGATATAGTAACAAAAGTAAAATTCCAAAAGCAAGAAGAAGTTGTAAATCCGATTATGAAAGTGACGATGGACTTTGCGATATCAACACGATGTCGGTGACCCAAGCTGTGCAACAGAGTATGCGAAAGTAAGTCGACAGGATTGTTGAATGAAAGTCAGTCAAACATGACGACCATCTTCATTCAAAATAAATTTGAAAAAAAAAAAAAAAAANAAAAAAAAAAAAAAAAAAAAAAAAAAAAAAAAAAAAAAAAAAAAATCCACAGCCGAGAAGACTGAGAAGAGAATATCGATGGAAATAACGACAAAGTTGGTTGAAACTTTTTTAATTTTCAGATATCATTTGGAGCGTCGAATTTTTCATGAATTACTGGAATTGAAAAGATTACAAATTCGTGCTGGAAAATCAAATGAACAAGTGCTTGTAAAAAGATTAGTTGATGAGTATAAAAAAGCAGGACTTATAGTGGGACTAAAACAATATGATGGCATTTACACGTTCAAACACTTTGAAAGATACCTATACGGTGAGAACTTATACGATACATAAGATCATATTATTATGATCCTAATTTAAAAAATATATACTTGCGATTCTTAAATATCATAATTCAAAACAATATAACAATATTTTTCGTACGGGCAAGATATATATCTTTTATGGAACCAAACTACCAAACACCGTAAATAAGTAATTAAAGGTAACTCAGTTTATAGCGAGCCGAATCTACTACAAACGCTAGCAGCAAATGCGAGTATAAAATCAGACAGTAGTATTTTTCACTCTCTTTACATTTTTTTTTTTAATTTGATTTAAGGTCTCTTTAACATCTATTGGTCATTCGAGATGAGGGTTTTACAAACCAGCTACCCACATTGACCTAACACAGCCTGGGTTGGGCCGGAAAAATATCCAGCATCACGAGGCCTCGAACCCTCGTGAACACCCATATGGTACAACCTCGCTGGTCGTTGCTTAACTTAAGTGATCTAACGGAAACTGGTGTATTCAACGTGCCATCATAGACGCTGGCTAAGTGTTTACTTTTAAACTTCTGTACACTTTGAAAAAGTGTACAGAATGTATGGGAACTATATTTTTCCCATTATAAATAATAAACCGTCATGTCTGTTTTTGTGGAGCTTCTTGTAGGTTCTGGAAAAGAATTTCAATGGAAGCCAAAACCAATCTTTTTTTTCGTCAACTACCTAAAAACCATTAAAAAAAAATCAAGTGAAAACCCATCCACCTCTAGTGATAGATCATCAATGACAATTATTGAAAACTTTAGAACGAGACAAACACATACTTAGTGCTGGAGTTTTGCTAATCTGACTTCCCAGTTGCGGTTTCACATTCTTTAACTGATTTAACACAACGTACATTGAGCGTACGCTGTAAACGTTGAATTAAGTAAAACGGCTATTTCTTAGATAAACAAATCCCAAAAATATATTTTTTTTTCGTCTCAAATAACAAGGCCTTCCAACTCGATATTTTGGATTGTAGAAATGGATGTGTTTTTAAGTTCCAAAGAAAATGGTAGTATGGAGAATAAACATTCACAACAAGTGACGCATCTAATGAACAAAATGTTTGTTTTCAGACCAACTTCGTCTTTTACAACAGTCATCTTGCAGGAAATTAATACCCAGAATTAAATCAGGCGACGATTATGATAAATTGACACAAGAATTGAAACGAACCAAAGCAGGAAAAACTGTTTTAGAGAATATGCATGTTCCAGAAAACCCCTTCCACTGTACTCACAGTACATACAGATGTTTTCATGCGACGCATGCGTACACAGGAATACCGTGTGCAGCATACAGTGAGTGTTATAAGGGCTCTCTCAGCAAAGTTCAGGAGACAACGTAGAAATACAAACGAAATTGATTTAAACAGGTGCTGTAGGAACATTAATTTTCTATTTTATGGGAGGATGTGGCCACTATTGTGACGTCATTTTATTATTTGGCAATAATGAAGCTTTGGAATTGATCACAAAAAAAATACTTCCCCTCGCCCGCCCCGTTCGTTGGCCATCACATTTGGGGTCTAAATTTATTTTAAGGGGCGAGTCCAAATTTTACAATTTTTAACATAAAATGCTGACTATTGATCTATTTATACTTATATTTCCATAGTCTAAATTGATTATTCAATAATACTTCAATAACTCTAACTAAACATTTCTTATTTTTCAGTTGCAAAGATTGATCATCACACTATACCCAAACCCGGTATGAATATTATACCTGGCACATTCTTACCACGGATTCACCCATCAGTTAATCAAACCGAAGGTGAAATAACAAAATGTTTAAACCATGTTGATCCCAATCGGCCAGTAACATTGGAACTCAGCCACGGGAATGAAAAACAAATCATATCCCTACCAACACAAAATCTAAATAAGAATAAGAAATACTTTGTGACGTTTACCATTAAAGGTAATAACGAATCTACTGAGGAAACAGTCAACAAAAAACAAAATAAAAAAAATACTCGAAGTTTTTGAAAAAGAAGCAATACAGATCATAAGAAGCAAAACTGAATAGTTTGATTAGAACAACCTTGATTTTCAAGGGACCTTTAGTACCATTATAATATACATAAATTAAATAATTAGACATTATCGATTCTGATTAATTATAAAGGTGGCAAGCTTTCGATAGTACTCAGACTATCATCGTCAGGCCGATGTTGACTCTACGATGCGCAGAGTAGAAGTGAGGGTATGAGAGTTCTTTATTACTTGTGAAGATCGAGCAAGTTCTGATATATTTGTGTGTTGTTTCACACATCACTTTTATAGTTAATAGAGCATTGATATGGAAAGCCTCTAGCATTTTTCTTAGTACTATCGAAAGCTTGCCACCTTTATAATTAATCCGAATCGATACTGTCTAATTATTTAATTTATTTATTATCTTACGATTCTTCTATAAAAATATTGATTATAATATACATACTCGTAAGTTGCACTTTCGATTGAAGAGGAATTAAAAATACCGGGTGACCATATATCTACGCGCATCACTCTATACATTTGTATTTCAAGACACTTCGAGATTTTAGAATTGCATGTGCCAGGGACGAAATTTTCAAATTAAATTGGCGGGAGGCACATATTGATTAAATTACCAGAATCAACTTTCGTTCAGCATACAAAAAGGAAAATCTGTTAAAAATTTCAAGGTTGAACCATAATCGAGTTTCATTGATTATGAGTCAGTTAGTACATCTCATGTACTGAATGACTCATATCGAGTGTCATTGATTATGAGTCAGTCAGTAACATTTACTGAATGACTCATATCAAGTTTCATTGATTATGAGTCAGTCAGTACATCTCAGGACTCATAATTAATATATTTGTACATCGCCGTAGCAGCGTAAACATGCTATACTGAAATGGATCTAGTACCCAAACAACCTCAATAGGTCAGTTGGTTGAGGCAATGGATTTGTAACCATGTGGCTCTTGGTTAGAATTTAACTCCATCTAAGTCTATACCAAATACTGGTCACAAGAGATCTAAATAAAGGTCGCAGTGATAATTGATTGCAATCAGTCTCAATAGAGACCTGCAACCAGTTTAATAAAAAAAATAGTACCCAAACGTTCCCCGACAGAAAAATAATTATACACAATTACATTTCTTACATTTTTAAAAGAAAATCAGTAGTATTCCCGGAGAAATTTTTACTATATCAGACATTTTATGAGAATATTTGATAACAAGGAGGGAGAGCCCTTTGAATATTCTCTTCTATATCTAGTATACACTACTACACCATCCAAATTGGACAAATACGGTCAAATAGGTCTAATTGGACATGCAAAGCTCTTTGCGCACTAGTGATAAGAAATAGTTTTCTTCAATGCTTGGGACAAATGTGATTAAATTTTCTTTTTATATATTTTAAACAATTTTTAAATCAACGGTTGCAAGATCTCCAAATAGCTCCGTTCGACCATACATTTCAAAGGTTTTGAAGTACTCAGTTTGCTACCAACGCTTCACATTGCTTAATTTTACCTTGCAAGGTGTTATTACTATTATCAAATTGTGAATAATGATTAATAAATTTTATTTTTATTAGAACAAAGATGTTTTTTTTGTTAATTCTTTCGAAACTTTTGATTCACATTAGTGGAGTTAAAACAATGACTTGTAAACAATAAAGAATTGAAAAAAATAAAATTAATGAAATAATATTTGTAATATAAAATATAATTTCTATTAATAATACACGAAGCAAATTGTAAATTAAAAATAACAAGGAAAGGGTAAAAATAATTGTACTACAAAATGTGGGAATAATATTGAGATTAGAGATAGTGACTGTCCAAGTGTTGATTGGGTAGCAAATCAAGTCAAACGAGGAAAAATTGACAAAGGTTACGGTAGCACGATTATAAATTTTATGACAGCAATTTTGGTTTATTATTTTCAATAATGAACCTTAGGAATCTTTACGGAAAAAATACCCCCCCCCCCCCCCNAAATTCCCCCCCCCCCCTCACAATTTGATATTTTAAGTTTCAAGGTACGTAGAATCCAAAAATCGAATAAAAAAACCTTTTGTGCGCCGTGATGGGCCACTTAGCGTTGACTGATTTGGATGAAATTATATATGGTATGTATGTCATATTTGGTGACTTATTATGTGCAATCGAATGTACCGCTGTCGGTTTTGCCGATTTTTAGCGGTTTTCAGTGTTCCCGTCTAAAAAGAGAATAGTAAGTGCTAGAGACTTGAAATTTGGTCCGAATGTCATATTTGGGGTCTAATTATATGCTTTGTAAATGTTTTATGCAATCGAATAGTAGTATGCTAACGGTTTTAGCCACTTTTTTTTTTTAGCGGATTTCATTATTTTTTCAGACAGTAAACCCATGTGTCACATTAGCAGGTTTTTTTTTATTCAAATACCAAATACATATTTATAACGTGGCTTTACCTATTTGGCTCTATGTTCAAAGACAAATAAATCGCTGCTGAAAACCTTGATATTAGCGATTACTCGATTGAATTCATAAATCCAGCTGTAAAATTCAACAAACTCTAGAATCGATACGTCAAATGTAGACATCTCTGGAGTTTCTCCTCATTAAATTTTTAGTATGATTAACACTGAAATATGGATGTAATTGTAGTTTGACGTCCATTTGCGAACTAAGTTCCGTAACACAGTTCCAAGTTCACAATTAATTGACTCACTGCTTCATGGACAATTACATAATATAATAAGTGAGAACTATGGAATACATTTTTTGAGTTCGTAGAATTGGGAAATTCTTTGAAAATGTCTACGAAGACGAAAGCATTGAGTAAAATCATTTTAAAAAACACTACCGTTATTTATGACGACGCTTCACTTACACTTTTCATTTCCGACTCGAACATTTTCAAAGAAACTGACTGTTTGGTGTTGTTGTTATTGTTGGGTGTGTGATGGTAACTCAGGACCCACGTGATCAATCGGCTGATTACTCTCATACACAAAGTTTGGAACAGTGAATCCTCGTCATACATAACGGTAGTGTTTTTTTTTTAGTCACCAATAGGATGTCCAATATGAATTTGTTAAATAATAATGAAATCATTTTATAATATAAATATTTTATAATAATAATTTGAGAAAAAACAATATAGTAATTTAAAAATTTGACGTGAAAATGTTCTAAATATGTAAACGTTAGGTTACAAAGCATTTGCTAAAATAATAAAAAAAAACTTTTCAATCTCATTTTTGTAGCAACTAATAGATATTGTTATAAAAAATCCATTTTTTAAAAAAAATCTTGCTACAGAATTTCCTAATACGTACACAGCGTGTTCACGAGTTTTATAATAGAAAATAATTGTTTTAAAGTTATCGTTTTAATAGTTTCCCATGAAATTTACTTTAGAGGTTTGATTTATGACAAAGTAGAAACTCTGTTACAGATTACAATAAAACTAAAACAGAAATGTTTTGAGCAAAATGAACTACAACTATAAAAAACTAAGGACAAATGGTACCAAAACAAGTTCCACAATTATTCAGCGTGCTCTTTGAAACCCGACAACACAGTGTCATTATTATTTGAAATTATAATTAGTTCAAATAAGAAATATTATTGAGGATGTTTGTAGTCATTTTGAAATATAAGAATTTCTGATTAATTTTGTATCGACTACAATTAAATTGATGAGTCACGAGCGCTTTCGTCTGTTACGACATCTTCTAGTTCACTAGAAGATGTCGTATGTAAAAGTCTGTTACGACATCTTCTAGTTCACTAGAAGATGTCGTAAAGCGCTCGTGACTCATCAATTTAATTGTAGTCGATACAAAATTAATCAGAAATTCTTATATTTCAAAATGACTACAAACAAAATTAATCAGAAATTATTATAATTAGTGATGAAATTATCGAAGGTAACGAAGATTTCAGCGTCTAAGGCACGTTGAATACATCAGATTCCGTCAGACTAGGTCCGTGTCCTGGTGATGCAGGCTATTCCCGGTCCTTTGTGTTGTGTCCCGTAACCGCTTTCGCATTACTTCAGGGCACTCCCTTTTTACAGGCATGCCATTCCGGGAACGAGAAAATTCGATTGAAAATTTTTCGCTCCGGGCGGGATTTGAACCCACAATCTTCGGACCAAGAGTCAATGGTCTTAAGAACTTGGCCACGGAAATTGGATAATGGCTATTCCCGGTCCAACCCAGGCTGGATGAGGTCAATGTGGATAGCTGGATTGTAAATTTCCAGCGGTTGGAGGGTATAATCCTCGTCTCTAATGACCGATAGACGTTAAACCTTAAGCAAAAAAAGGAAGATTTCGATTTACTTAGTATTCCTTTTACATTCTCTTGTCTCAATTCATGCGGAAGTAGAAAAAAAAATCCAAGGAACAAATTTATCAGGCAGCCTGTACAGCTCATATAATTTTGACAAATATTGTAGAATATGTGAGTACGTTATCAGACGATTCTTATCAATTTCCATGGAGTACAAACGTTGAGAAAACCATTTTCTTGACGACCCTATATTATGGCTAGGTAAATCGTATTTTTTTTGCTTTAAGACTCTTTCAAATCTAAGATCATTCTAAACGGAGTTTTATCCACCATTTGCTGGAAACTCATAAAACAAGGTACCCACATAAAATTTACCGGCGAGAAGGGCCGGAAACAAACGACAAGACGATGGCTCGAATACTGTTTGATCAGTAAGTAAAAACTCGTTGGACGTTGCTTTACTTCAGTGATCATACAGGACTTTGTGTATTCGACGTGTCATTGACGCTGGCTGCATTTCCTTTAATGCATCACTATATCTAATTGCTGCATTTACAATAAGCCACCAAAAATATACTTCACTCTACAAGTGCATTACCACGATACACCTTTTAAAAAAATGTAGAACTCCTTATGGAAGACAGCAAGTCTATATATAGAAAGCACCTATAAATATAAAATAATAATTATTACCAACTATCAACATTGTTGACAAACAACTTTTCGAAACAATAATAAAAAATTAAAACAATCCAGGTACAAAAATAAACATAAATAATGTAAAATAATAACGACTAAAACAACAAAAATAATGTTTCCAAAAAGGGACATTCGAAAACAAAATAAGGGACAAATAAAAAAAATATCCTCTTGCAAGATTCCCTTTCAACAGATAAGTAATACGTCTGGTAGGGGAAGCCACCAGCTAGTAAAAATAAAATAAAAAAAATCTCTGAAACGAATTTTATTAAGAGGTATATAAGGACTATTAGAAAAACAACAAGAATAAAAATGAAAAAATGTTATTTAAAATTGTGTTCTATATCCCATGAGATATTGAGGCACAAAGCATTTTAGAATACTAGATGAGAGTTAGGCAATAAGAATCTATACTTATAAAACGCAAAGCCCAGTTGGTATACCGACGTACCGACTGACTGATAATCAACGTAGCTTCACGACGGCTAAACGTAGAGACTTGAAACTTTGCACAAAGGTCCCTTTTAGTATGTAGGTGCGTAATAAGAAAGGAAAAAATTTAAAGTTCAAGTGGGAGCTACCGCCAAAAATGACGCTATTTAGCGGGTCTTTTTGCAATTTTTTTCTGGACAAACCAAAGGAGATAACGAAAAATTACCGAGAAAAGACCCCCCAAAATAGTATATAAGGACCCCATAAAAAATATTAAATTTGAAAATTTCCGGTTTCTATCCGATTTATGGACGGTTTTCACCACCAAAAAATCGGAATAGAGTACCACTTCGGAATAAGCGAGAAATCTGAAATTTTATACGAAGGTGTTCCGCAGTTCAGAAAGTAATATCTTTGAGTAAAATATTGAATTTTCCAAATAGGAGCCGTGTTCACTCTGGGGGTCGGTTCCACCAAAAATCTAAAATTGAGGAGATTTAATTCCGCGATCTCGAAATTGTTGTTGAATTTTGTAACCGTAGCGAAGCAAGTAAAACAGCTAGTAAAAAGATAAAATTCAGTTAAAACAAAAACCTGGGCTTTCAAAAATCAATAAAAATATTTTACTTCTAAAAACTTTGGAATAAGTTAGTTGTTCTTTGATAAGTCGACATTTTAAATCTTTTGTATGATTTAATATTTAAATTTTTTTGGAAGATCTCTCTCTCTCTCTGATTGATGATCAGAATTTTCTGCCCCCCCCCCCCCNCCCCCCCCCCCCCCATTAACAATCGGACCAAATGCTCCTATCGCAAGAATATTTATGAATCTAAAGGGTATTTATTGATAAATTAGTAATAGTTATAGATTTTTTACTTTTTAAGTAAGCAAATATTTCCAATCAAATCTTTGGTTATTAGAATGCGTTAATGGCGGACAAGGAGTTTCTATAAGTGTCCATTTGTCATTTCGATCCTGTTCGATGGTTATCAAACTACAATAAGGGATGTTTTTCAGCATCTTTGTCATCTCCTGACTGGTTCGAGGGGAGCCTCCTAGTAGCTGTCTAGAACATGTGTCTAATGTGGCAGCATGTCCAACTAATAAAATATTACCTATACCTGTAAAATGAATGCAAAATACAAACTTAATAGAAAATTTAATCAGGAAAACGGTTCTGGAGACGGCTATGTTTGTAAGCTGTACGTACGAGAGAAAAAGTCGAAACGTAGCACTTTTGGATACGGATTAAAATGAAACCAGTTTTCTCGTAAAATTTGCCTTAAAACTATTTTAATTTTAACGCAAACAATTTGCCTTACAAAACAAAACAATGGAAAGAGACACATGCAGCCATCCTGGCGCGTCGTCCATGTACTCCCTGTTTTTGTCTTTCAATTCCATTTAATTTTGTGATCGAGATTTTGATAATTTTGTTATTCTGTAACCATCACTTTCAATTAAATCCATTTTTGAATCAGATCGAACGAGTTCTTGTTTCTTTGAAATTTTATTCGTATTATACTCAGACATTACATTTCTTAGAAAATTATTGGAGAAAATTTTCACAATTAATTTTTTCGTAGGTTAATTTTTTTTTAAATTTAAAACCCATATTTTAAAAGAAAACGAGTAAACATGAAAACCTTGTATACAATATATTAGCCTCCGCTGATTGATGGCCCCACTTACACGTATTATGTACAATAGCTTGTGCTGAATGATTGCAGTAATTACCCGTATTATTTACAATACCTTCTGCTGAATGATTGTAGTAATTACCCGTATTATTTACAATAGCTTGTGCTGAATGATTGCAGTAATTACCCGTATTATTTACAATAGCTTCTGTTGAATGATTGCATTACTTACCCATATTATTTACAATAGCTTCTGCTGAATGATTGCAGTAACCCGTATTATTTACAATAACTTCTGCTGAATGATTGCATTAATTATCCGTATTATGTACAATAGCTTTTGCATTACTTACCCGTATTATTTACAATAGCTTCTGCTGATTGATGACTTCTAATATAAAATTGATCGCATGTTTCCGACCTTGACTCCGCAAGTTCATCCAAACTAATTAAAGGTTTGTAGCTCACATTGATATTAAAACCAAAGTTCAGGAGTTCTTCTACAGTCATCCAATCAGGAGGTCCTTCAGGATACCAAGCTAACCATTCGAACAATCCTGGCTCAATGTTAATACTTATATTTGAAGCTAAATTTAGTCCTAAAACAAAAAAGGAACACGACGTTATCATTTTATTTTCATAAAACATTTTGGCTTCAATTACAACGCCTTGGGAGATATGATCATTCCATACACATCTTTGTTGTTGTTAACGTTCTCAAAGACTCTCACTGTGTCTCCAGGCCAGGGAAGGCGGCCACTCCAACAGGATCTGTTCATAAAGCTGACGACTCTAGAATAGTTGGGTTTGATGGACAGTTGAATCAATGATTTACATCATGAGCAGCCAGCATACAGAGAGGACAACGATCAGATACTTCAGGGTTTAGCAAAAATTTATATACAATTTCCTCGAAGAAGTATCTGGAGCAGCACGGCTGGGATGAACAGCTCCAACGAAAGAAAAACACAGTGAGTTGTCGTCGGAAAGGTGTTGATCCAACCATCTTGAGGGCCACACATCTATGTAGAATACGAGTATTTCTGTTAACTGTTAATTGTGGTCAACATACTCGCAGATAAAAAATGGCCCCAAAGAACATTCATCCCATTATTATGAACCTATGTCTATTCCAAGATTCATCAAAGTCTAAAATCGCGTTTGAGAAATTTCTTGGTGCCAAAAGACATAGAGATTAGTACAAAAACATAGACCTCAAATCTTTCGGTCAAGTTACATTAAATTTAGGGGAAATATTTTTTTTGTTTATATCTATGCGATAATTTACTTGGAATAACCTACTGAGTAAACAATTTGTACAAACTTTCCATGTTCGAGTTCAAAAAAATATTATTCCTACTACCTATCTAAAGAAAGACAATTTGGAAATGTATGCTATTTATTTTGGGATGAATATTTTCATTTTGTGCAACTAGTGCATTATTAATTGATTAATCTACGTTTACTGGATACGCTGGTTTGCAGGTGTTGTACCTTCGTACGATAAAATATAAGGATTTTCACATCGAGCATTCTATCTATACGTCAGCGTTTTTGGCACGTTGATCAATGAAGTTAAGCAACGTCCAGAGAGCAAGTGGGTGTCCATGTAGGTTCGTGCCTTAGTGATGCTGGCTATTTTTCCGGCACAACCCAGACTAGGTGAGGTCAATGTATGAAGCGGGTTTGTAGGTTTCCAACGAATGGAGGGTAAAACCCCAGTCTCGAATGACCAATAGATGTTAAAGAGACGTTAAGCAAGCAAAACTCTGTCAATATCTTTTCTATCTTGGCTTTTATGATTCGTATTTGTAGGAATTGATTTTAATGTTTCTTTGAGGAATCTACCTAGCTAATCAATAAACATGGTACTGGCTAATCAATTACCAATTAAATATTGGGTTGTATTATAATCATATATTTACCCAGGCCCAACGAGATCTTCCCATAAGTATTCTCAAATTGTATACTTACCAACTAGTAAATTATGGCACGTCTTACACATCGCAGATTAGGAGATCTTCCCATAAGTATTCTCAAATTGTATACTTACCAACTAGTAAATTATGGCACGTCTACACATCGCAGACTAGAAGATCTTCCCATAAGTATTCTCAAATTGTATACTTACCAACTAGTAAATTATGGCACGTCTGTACACAGCGCAGACTAGGAGAGCAAAATACATGATGAAATACTACATTTTGACCGACCAAACACTCTCCGGTCAATCTTGCTTGAAGTTCACCAATATTTGTCAAAGGAGAATCCCGAAGGAATGCTTGAGGTCCGCCTGATCTTTGGGGTAATTTTTTTGGCATATTTATATCTTTTCGAATGTATTCACCTATAAATTCAAATAGATAGAAATCAAATGTCGTGATGAGTGGCAATTTTTCTGAAAGAGTTTTTATTTTTAAGTAGGTTTTATAAAAATTTTGTTTTATAAAATTCTACGTACCTTGAAACATCACATTTTGGGGTGTATTTTTTTCTAGTCGATTCTCCAGTAAATATTATTTCATAAATCATGTTACCAAGCAGATCAGATGGTTTAATTTTTTGAGATCCATTTATGACCTATTATCTTCCACGAGGAAAAATAAATCATATTTGAGATTGCGAGAAGTTATTTGAGGGTGACATCCCTGCGGGCTGAGTCCAACTGAGCTGATGGTATAAAAAAACACAGAAATGACATCTGCACATTATATTTTGCCAGTCATATTTTCGTGTTACTGGCGTAATTATATTGCAGTGATTGACATGATTCTGCGGGCCCCATGCCAATTATTAGCCTCTAAGAATAGATGTATGACAAAAAAAAAAAAATATTAGCAGCAAGCAACCACTTGGATCTACAATCTCATACATTTGGCTACCAGCAGACATGTTGATGTCACTCACTCGTGAATATTAAGTAGAACAAGAACAATTCTTTTCGCTTACCGTTTTCATCAAAACAATATGGAATCCATTTTCCAAAAGTAAAGTCCACCCTCTCTCCATGTCTCATGATGAACATTTGCCGTGGATTTTCCATGTCACCCACACTTAGCTGAAAAAAAATATGTATTAAGATAAAATCGTAGAAAATATTTACAAGGAGTCAGATTTTAAAAAAATACATCCTTAAATAAAATAGAGTGAGCTTTCCATAGGTCTCGGACCATCACCATTGGGCCGGCATTCTCTCTATGATGTTCAGAATAGAAATAAGAGAAGAATTTTTAAGATCGCCTTGAAGCATTCTTCATAAATCAAAATCTGTGCGCCATCAATAATATTCTCTTACTAACTATTATTCTGAACATAACAGAGTCAACACTGGCCTGAATGCTACTGAAATCTCGCCCTATTATTATTTCATAGAACTCTATTCTGAACATCATAGTCAACACTGGGCCTGAGGATGATAGCCCAAGTACTATTGAAAGCTCGCACCATTATTACTTCATAGAACTCTATTCTAAACATCATGGAGTAAACACTGGCCTGAGGATGATAGCCTGACCGCTATTGAAAGCTCGCCCTATTATTAATTCATAATATTTTTTACAAAAATCTAAATTGATACTGTCCCTAACGTAAAAATATGTATTTCTACAAAATGTTATTAGTTTCACACAATTTTTTTTAAAATCTGGAGTAAAGATTTATTTCTTAATTTGATATGGTAGGTAATTTATATTCTGTAGAATGTTCCTTATCTAGAATAATAAAATATATGCCGTCCCAGATAAGATAGTATTAATTGAATCAACACACAAGAGATTCGTGAATAAACAGCACTATCTGTTACTGATTATAAAACTGACATACCTACTAAGTATGCGGATACATTTGTGGGCACCCCCATAATGTGAAGTATACAATAGAAATATTGAAACAGAATATTACTAGATCCTGTACGGAGGGAAAATGAGGCTGCAATAAAGTACGGTTCAGGAAATATTGTGCCCCCCCCCCCCTGTACAAGAGGGCTATATCCGCGTATTAGTATTGCCACAAAAACGAGTTTGGGCTTGAAAACTCGACATCGGAAATTGCAGTCCATAACAATGATTTCCTTTTTGGGAAAGGCAATTTTTTCTAAAATTCTTTAATGGCAGACAGCTCTATGTGTCCCCACAACATGTTGTGGGAACGCACTTTTCGGAATGCATTCCAGTCTCGTGACATCTGAGTAGATGTTGTTGATTGCAAATAAGTTTCAAAAAATGATGGGAAATAATTTGATAGAAAATGATATGCTTGAAGATTGTGCTGGTACGTAGAACGGGCCGTCATGAGAACTAACATCGATCCTCGTTTATGTCATTGCAGATTGTAATTAAACTCTACATGAAACATCCCTTACCTGGTTATTATTGTCTGTCACGGAAACGTTCTCATACACAACATGAGGCAGTGGCGACAGCTCTGACGAAGAAAGTTGTCTAGAGAATGACACAGGACAGACAGAGCTTTCCTCAGGATCCACACTGGAGGAAGTTATGTGATGACTAAACAATGCTACCGTTCTGAAAGAAAGGAAACATAATTTACATTTAAAATGTTCTCACAGTGAAATGTTTTATCAATAAACTAAACGAGACATGGTTGTTGTAGTAGCAGCAGCTTCACGATCGTCATGTCACTCCATCGTCTCCAGAGACTGGTAACTCAAGGAACTTGGCGACATCTACCGGGTTGAGCCACAGGTTTATTTGTGTAAATGTTGTGAGGTTGGCTGGACAGTTGAAGAGACATGGTCCTTATGAAACGCTGTTATGGTCATTTCATAGTGCTCAAAATAGCACCGCGCAGGGTAAGATCGTAGGCAGCTCAAACAGAAAGGTTGAGTTTTGTTAGTAGGTGATTCAACCCCATCGTTTTTGTTTAGAGCATGGATCCGAGATAAAGTCAAGGTTATTTGAGGTTAATCAAATATTACCAATCGAGACATGAAGTGGAATCCATCGCCCACTTGCAGTTGCACTCATTGGAAGTTTTCCACGTATTCCTGATCGTCATCAAAATTTGTAAAAGTTTAGTAAAACGAAGATAGAAGTTACATAGGTAGGTGAAGCAACCATTTCTATATATACAAAAAAACTTATATAACTATTATGATGAATTTGGGGTGGAAAAAGGCATTGAAAATACCTAATAAGTACAATCAAGGACAGATTTTTTTTCATAGTACCAACCCATCCAATGAGATCATAACTAGAACTCACTTATGCAATGTCCATGCGTCAGATTCTGTTGTTCGCTCTGTGTAGTTGAGAGGAAGGTACCCGGAGCATCCTGTAAAAAGGTGATCAATATCATTAGAAAATTTTCACCACCAGTTCTATACATAAGATTTGAACGATTTTGTTATATAAAAAAAAGTTCAGAACAGTTATTTATATTATCTAGAGTTACAAGTTCTTTTAAATGGCCTTTTAACCCTTAATTTAGGGCATGGTTTGCAAAAAACAGCCCAACCGTTTTTGAGTAACGGCCGATTTTTCTAAGGGAAATGAAAAAATACCATTAGCACGGTACGGTCATGCCTCTAAGGCGCTAAGATAGAGGCCTCAGCGAAGCACGGGCAAACACATTTTCCTGGAACCGGACACTGAAAATATTGTTTTTTCCGGTTAAATTTGATTTCCAGGTTAAATAATTACCTGTGAGCCAAGATGTCCCCTCGACCCAACCATCTAGTGAATCTGTTAGGGCCTCAGGTGAAATGTATATGAAGTCTCCTGGTCTGAGTTCTAACTCATCATTTTCCCGTGGCACATGTGAGTAGAGTACTTTATGAACCTATAATCAGACCAAAGAATCGTTCTAATAACGTACTGTTTTGCACAAAATAAAATTGGAACCTTTGACCGGAAAACTCTTTGCCAAGTTATGCATCATCTTCAATTGGTAGGTCTAAGAATCGTACAGTCTCAATGGGTTTTCGCCACATGTCACTGATGGTAAGTGTTGTGTTGTTGGTTTTCCCGGACAGTTGAACAGGTGTGGTGTGTCATGGCTTCTACTGCAGGGTTAATGCGATTTATGTAGTTATTCAGCCGATTGGACAAGCCCGAACGAAGTTGAGACAGTGCTGTTCTTGTGACTCAGGGAAGTTTCTTTTCTTCGGGTACTATGTCTGGTGGTCTGCATTTAAGAATCCGGTTAGGTTTGTATGTGTTGATGGCACCCTCAACTGATGTTGTTGAGAACGACACCTACTTCTATGAGATAATATTCATGTAATTTTCCACTTATATTTTCTTTAAAAATGTAGAACTATCCAAATGGTTAAGAAAAAACGTTGAAAAATTGAAGCGGTTTTTAACAAATAATTTCCAACCACAAATACGCCCCTATGTACACTCTGTTTGTTTGGTTTTCTTGATGGCGGACATTTTGTGTTTTTCCCCAAAACTCTCTAAACGAAATCACGAACTTTTTTTGAGCAATAGTAAAGAAAATGGACTATTAGCCCAACAAAGTACCTACGTGATTTTGTTAAGAGAAGTAGTGAGTTTGGGGAAAACATAAAATATCCGCCATCTTAAAAATCAAACAAAAAAGTATTGTACATGGTTGATAATGATGCGTTCTATAAGCTCTTCAATTTTTGCAACGGCTTTCTGGACCACCCTGCATACTTATAAAACTCAAAGTCTAGTATCAACAACGTAGCTCGCAGATGGCTGAAACTAGAAACTGGAAATTTGGAACACGAATTCAAATGAGAAAAGTATTAACTTTAACAAGAGGAAAGTACTGCACATATTTAGAAGTTCAAAAACTGCATGAGGTAAAATATAATTGTAATTTAGAAAATATCAACTACACAGAACAACTGTGCCTCTAAGCACATTGACGAAGACTGCTAGAAATACTCCAAGCTCTAAACAGACAGTTTCTTAAATTTATCTCTAAAAGTAGTGCGCCTACCTGTTTCCCAGCAAGTCTGGAGTCTCTTGAATATAGTCTAATTTGCCATGTTGTAGAGAGAGCAGGTTTAATCATAGTTTCAACCATTGACTTCAGAGTGTTGTACTGGTTCGTAGGAAACTGATAGGCAAGTGTAAGGTGTAATGATTTGACGTGAGGTTCTAGTGATATAGCTATAAACATAGTGAATATTGATTACGATTCATGACACATCAATGAAACAGACTTTAAAAAGTCAATAGCGATATCCATCGATAGAAAGTCGTAAAATAAGGCAAGTCAGAGCACATTTCGATTTTCACACAATATATGTCTTCTCCTCACATTTTGACGCGCATTCGAGGGTCTTAGAGGGAGTTCCCGATATTTTCATGACTTTATAAGATAAATAAATTATAGAAAGTACCTATAAGAGTTCCTTTGTGGCACATTCTCATGAGCGATTCACAACTTTTTCAATAGTTCATCAGACCGTCACAGAGATTTTCATCTCTCATACCTCAAAAGTCTCATGTACTAACTTCACCCTATAACACTGCCACCTGACACTTATTGCAGCCTTTTTTCTTAGCCAATCAATTGTTCTCAAGCGGCTCAGTGAAAAGCATACCACATTCAAATACGAAATAGAAATATTTCAATATTTTTTAATACTTGAAAACTCCAACCTTACCGGAATCAAACCCGAGTCTTCTGTATTGTATTGACACCAGTTTAATAATAAAAATGTCATAAAAAATGTTCTGTACATATTCATAATTGTTATAAGCTGGTCATTGGAGATAACTCATTTTGGAACAATACGCAATTTATAAAATTCATGCAGCAAAGTAAGTTTTGTTTATTGTCCAATAGACGTTATGTCTATTTTTTATGTCACTTTTTGAAAAATGAGCGGATTCCTATGGACCATTCAGAAGAACTCAAAATTTAGTTTGTACATCTAATTATAGGAATTTTGAAAAAAATCGTCTTTTCATATCAACCTCAACAAATAATATTCTAAAAAAAAAAGTCTTAAANAAAAAAAAAAAAAAAAAAAAAAAAAAAAAAAAAAAAAAAAAAACGTGTTTAACAAACAAAAATATATACGGATATAATTGTAACACCAACAGTATACACTAATTTATTGTAACACAAATAATTAAAATAAAATAAAGCTAAATATCCTACTTAAAATAAACTATTTCTACAAAGCAAGACAAACACCAAGACTGTACAAGAATACGATGAACATGTGTGCTTACGAGTTATACTTCTAGGCAAAGAAAATCTGCCAGAACTTGCAACCCCTGTACACCAAGGAAAACACGTGGCAAGAGCATCTAGTTGTTCATAGGTGTCGTCGGTGACAACTGAAAACATGTGGATTATTACATTTTTATGTGACTAGGTAGGTATATTCTATAGACAATTCATAGTCATTTACAAATATGGCCGTATTGTGGGCCACAAACATGTTACGCGCTTCAATATACGCCTGCCTTATTGAACTATTTTATAATTGAATAACTGAACCATGTTTTGTTTGTTTGAACAAAGGTGAACAAACCGTATTTTTTTTTTCAATTGTAAAGATATTTTATATTTACAACTCATATTTGTAATATAATGGGATTAAATTCCAGAACAGAAAAAAAAGACTAATATTTTGCGTCTTAACTAGTCCAGTGTCTTTCAATTAAATTGCAAAATAAATTGAGTACCGCCTGGCCTCTTCGGGCAAAAAAATCATGTATACGCAGGTAAGGTGGAAAATTTCAGATTTTTAATGAGTGTGCATGAGTACACTTTCACCAAGATATCTTTAATTACAAGATTCGAAAAATGTCACATTTATTGTTCTCATAACGGATTTTTTTTTTTGATTTTTAATGAGTGTGCATGAGTACACTTTCACCAAGATATCTTTAATTACAAGATTCGGAAAATGTCACATTTATTGTTCTCATAACGGATTTTTTTTTCATTCTAATCTGCGAGTCATGGACATATAATTTGGTGAGGGATCTATTCGGATATTACTTACTTTCATTGGACACTTCTTTGACAAACTGAAGGGCGATTCGTTTGAGAACATCTGCATGCTCATCGGACACAAAAAACCCCATAAAATTCTGACTCATATAGGTTTCCAGTTTAATGTTTTGTGTAACATCATTGCGTGCTTGTTCCACTATTTGTTTTAGGGTTTTAGCTAATGTTTGAGAACACTCGTCAGGTGCCTGAAATCAGAGTAAACCATGTAAACATATTTGAGTATAGTTTTAAATTAAATAATCCTCATGTTTTTACAACTATTTTGGTCAGACGACGATAGCCTGAGTGCTAGTGGAATTTCACCAAATTATTATTATTATTTATTGTGTGTACTATAACAAAGTTTGTTGTAGACACATTACAAATATTTCCTGAAAAACAAAAAAAATAAATTAAAATATAAAAAAGAAAGGATAATAATATATCCTGAAAAATAAAGAATTAATAATAAAAAATATAGATAAAAATAAAACTGTTAAACAGGATTAGTCATAGAATCTTTTTTAAAATTCAAATCTTTTTTAATTTAAATAAAATCTCTCATATTAGGGTACTCGCTAAAAAATACCACGCCCCCATTTTATATTTTACATACCTTTCAAGGTAAGTAAAGTTCAAAAATCAAATAGTTAAAACAATTTGTTCGTCCGCCATCCCCTGTACACAGCAAATCTAGAAGGGTACTTTTGCCAATTCGCGTTGAACGATTTTGATGAAATTTGGAATGTAGGTTTCATTGTGCCGAAACTTTTCAGTCCCATAGATATATGTGACTCAGAGTGACGAAAAATTTGTTCGTTCGTCGCCCTCCATTTTTTTTGTACCTGCGATGTAAAATATTATCTACAGTACGTTTATTGCAGTTATTTTGGACTATGTTAACTGACTCCAAACCGAGAAGCCTTAGAAGCTGATGTTAAAAGATCCTCTATAAAATCAAGAATTTCTTTTAATGTATTGCTAGTTTTTAATCATACTTACTTTAAAGAATGATACCAAAGTAATATGAGGTATAAAATTATGGGCTCCATTCCAACCGCACTCAACTTTGGATTTTTCCCAGAATTGTTGCAAATGTTGTAGGAAAGCTCCTGTAGGATAAGCATATACTATATACTCTCTTGGAGCAATCTCATCAATGCTGGGATCATTAACGTGCGCAAGTAACCAATCAGCTGCTAATTGAACACCCCTGTTTCCTGTAGCCGCCAGAGCCTTTTCTCTGAAATTAAATATTCAATTTAGCTGAAAAGTGAATAGTTATTAATATGTATGTATAAATAAAACTTACAATATCTCATGAGCAAAGGTGTATATATTTTTTTTTGATTATTTCTGGAACTGGATGTAGATACAGGTGGTTGTCGCGTAATCCATTTGAAGAACCCAAATCTAGATTTTGATGCTATTTAAAAATTGATTTGGAGTTTAAAGCGTATATAAAAATGAATGGCGTATATTTTTTTTTAAGAAAAAAAAAAAAATCAGTACTTTATGTAAAATTCAACAAATATAGAGATAAAACAATATGGACCCCTAAGTCCTCGAGTATCAATATTAGGTCATAGATAACATATCCTTTATTTCAGAGCACAAAAAACCAAAGCAACCAAAATTCACGACAAGGACATATAATCAATAAAAAGCGGATACTTACACTCTGACTTTAGGGAATCCCATTTGCAATAGTATTTGAGTAGGACTCAAATGCTGTTTCATAATCTTGGTGGGAGTAGAATTCTTTCTGGGGGGTAATGCTGCTGTAGCCATTTGAATGGCTTTCAGGAACTCAAGTTAAAATTATTGTCCCTCTGACTGCCGTCTAAAATAAATTTGAACCATTTTTCATTTCAAATTTTCAACTTCAACTTCGTGCCACGAACAAAATAGGGATATTTAATAAAGAAAGAAGTTGCAAAATATAGATAACGAACAACAACTTTTTCATTAAGATGAAAAAGTTGCTAAAAATTCCACGAACGTGTTCGTGTTTAAAAGCATGTGTTCGTGCTAGGTTTGACTGCGAGCAGATATTAAAGGCTTCTAAAAAACAAAAATAATTGAAATTCAATCATAAATAATTGACATTCAATCATAAAACCTGATATTAAGAGAGAATTTTACTTTTGATTTATAATTTTCAGTAATGAACATTTGACAATTGACGACTGAAAAAGAAAAGAAAAATAGAATCAAGACATTTCCAATAGAATTTATATAACGACGTGTGAGGATTTAAGGAAAAAAAAATTGTACCCTTAAAATAAGCCTGGAGTCACTTCCCAATTTGCAATCGTTTTCATCTTTTACAGTTTCCACAATGGCGTTGCGTTGTTTGTAACCGTTTTTGCTTTCATTTTGGTAATTCGGTTAAAAAATGTCCGAGTTAACCTGTGAATATAATGTGAACAAGATAACATAATAAAAAAACTTTTTGAAAAGTGGGAATTTGTTAGAAACTCTTAGTTTTTTGTTGTGAACGCGGGCGAAAAAAAAAAAATTAGCTAATTTAAAAACACCTACTGATTTAGGAATTTGATATACCTACATGCAATAAAGTTCTTTGTAACTTCTAGTTATAATCTTAGCACTAATGACCACATTCATAATTTTCAGAGCTCTGGACTTTTGTCAGGGGGTTTTATCTCATAAAGTATGTGTAGAACTGATCACAATCCATATCTATTGAAGTTATAGTAGGTACTTCAGAGGGATGGATTGTGTATGCTGTTATATAGGTACTGTATTTTTGTAGGTTTACAGGTGATTTGATACTTATAAAATGTTTTTGTGTGAATTTAAAAAAAACAGGAAGGATAGACATTCCAAAAGTATGAGATGTTCGGAATGCTTTTGCCGAACGTCTGGTAACCTTTTTGGTGACTTCTAATCTCTCAACTTAACTTTAGGTTGGGCTGGCAAATACCACCCAATTAAGAATAAAATAAACTAATTTAGGGTACCTAAGCCTAAAGTCACGTCCATACTTGCCACTGTTTTTGTCTTTTACAGTTTTCACAATGGCGACGCGTCGTGTCGTTTGTAACCGTTATTGGTTGCCATTTTGATAATTCGGTTCAAGAAAGTCTGAGTTAACCTGTGCATAGTAATAAAAATAATAATAATAATGTAAACCAAAATAAAATAGAAATGTTTTTTGAACAAGTGATAATTTTTTGTGAAACTTTTTTTTTTTGGTTTGAACGCGGACGAAAAAAGATTATTAATTAAAATTAGTGAACGCGTAATCGGTGACCTTACCTGAATTCAATTCATTAAGTTTTTTAATGTTTTAATGTAAAAACTTGTATTTTTTTAAAAATATGATTTAAATTACAAATGTAACCAGTATTTTTTTTCGAGTTTAACCTTCAAGTGAAATATCTGTGGACCAACTGCACCATTCGGTAAGTGCTTTAAAGTTATAATACATTTTTATTATTACTTACGTACCTACCTTTTTATTTACTGTACTGCACAGTCTGTACTGTACATACCTTGATTGGTCCAGAGGCCTCTGCACTATCAACAAAAAAATATGCTCTTGATGCTGCTACGTGCTATAAAAGATTATCATGTTCATCATTCAAAACTGACTTGTCTAATTCATTATCGAACGAAGTGAATTCTCTTAAACATCTGATTGTTCTACCATAACTTTTGAACACGAAATTCGATTTGTATAAAAATAATTAGGTATGGTCATATATTACGTTCAGAGGATGAGTTGTTATGGCCTTTTGGGTCATCAGGGTCCTCATACAGGCCAAATAATTGAGTGAAGTCTACAATTCTCAGAATCACTATTCAATATCATCACAGCCTAAAAAAAGATTTTTTTTTATTGAGAAATGTATTGCGTAAATGTGTACACATGATTGAATTGGAAATGTTGAGGAATTCTGATGTATAGGTTTACCCAGTGAATAATTTTTTTTGCAATGGGTAGCATATAATATTACTAGCTGTTTCGCCCGTGCTTTGATACGATTCTTATATTGCTATTTTTGTTTTTCAACGTCATTGGAATTTGGGGGAGCGGGGAGTTTGGGTCCACCCTGTATATTGCAACCTATAAAAAAAACAAGATTTAAACGTTTTGTCAAGGGCCTTGGAGGCACGGCCATTATGATTTTTTAGTATTTTCTAAATTTTATTTTGCCCGTTCTCGGTTTTGAACCTGTAAATCTGGAATGGCTGGCCATACCTTTGCAGAAAATGTCCTAAGATAACGGTCACCTAAAACTTTCTTGCTTTGCTCTGTCGCGACAAAATTTAAGATATTGGACCGTGACTGTCAGATTTTCGTGAAGAAATTGGAAATATGTCCGTAACTCGAAAACGGCTCGATATATTTTAGTTCTAATAAAATTCCTGGGGTCATAGACAATGAATTGGGACGGGGGGGGGGNGGGGTCATTTCCATCTGCTACCGTTTGGGCAGTGGTATTGTAACAGACAACCCCTACTACATAGGTACATACATACAAATTTCTGATTTATATATTAAGACGAGAATTTTATATATTAGATTATGTGCGTACTCGGATGATTAAAATCCTAAATCTTTGATCAAATATAACTTTTTCTCTAGTTTTGATGTAGTTATACACACCAGCAGTATACGCTTCAGATGGTTTAATAAAAAGAAGGAAAATGTTCATCTTTTTTATTAGTTTTTCCTGTTGCTAAGATTTTGTTCTTTATTTTTATTCGTGAAAAAATCATCTTGCTCTTAGCGCTTAAGAAAATAAATATACTTATTGGGAATGAAATGTACTCAAGTATTCTTCACTTGTTCCGTCCATTCGAGTGTCTTGGACATGTATGAGATTGTTTACTCGCACTTCTCAAGGGTTTTTCGAGGTATTCCTTGCTTCTTCTGTCCCTTTACTTCGTGTTTCCTAATAAGTGTCTTGGACATGTGTGAGATTGTTCAATCATTCTTCATTTGTGGTATGTGGCATTTGAAAACCCTAATACCATTAATAATGTTTTTTTTTTTACATCAGGGTGATTCAATTTAGTGGGGAAGGGGGCAACTCTATAATAAAAGTTGCGAAAATGCTTCCTAACAGAGTACCACTCCTTGTGAGTTTAAAATTTTAAAAAATAAATGGTATTTTTTAATTACGCCTTACCTGTTGGAGCTATTGGAAAGGAGGAAAAAATAATTTTCAATAGAAGATGTCAGCGTTCTTATGATGTGGAAATCATGTCCATTACAGTTTCATGAGAGGCCACAGGAGGGTCAACGGGAAAAAAAATAGGCCATAACTTTTTGATGCTTGACCAAATATGAATTTCTTTATCGCCCAGTTAAAACCAATGTTATTATGAACAAAAAAGGTTCGAATGATTTTTTTCTCTAACCAACGCAAGTGCCCAAAATTTGAAATGGAAAATTTTGGGTGAGAAACCAATTACGTTTTCAATCTGAAACTGATGCAACGTGATTGCTAACTGTCGTTCCATCTGTTTTAGATGCATCTAAAATGAACAGCAAAGTTGGAGCCGCTTTTTTTGACCCAGTCGGAAATCAAAATTTAAAATTCCAACTTCCTTCAATCTCAACAATTTATACTGCCGAGATGTTTGCCATTTTCCAGGCGTTACTATATATACAATCCGTTCCAAACTCCTCTTTTTTAATTTTAAAGGATAGTAAAAGTTGTAATTGCCTGGATTGAAGGTCACTCAGGAATAATAGGAAATTCCTACGTAGATAGATTGGCAAAAGAGGCTATCGAAATCGGTTCTCCTTGTCACCTAAAAATTCCTATGAGCGATTTTAGAAATATAGTTGACAAAGATCATTCCATTTTTTCTCTACAATTGATGAATATGGATAATGGTAAAGGTCTTTTTTATAAAAAAATATTTAATAATAATAAGAACCCCAAAAGTTGGATGGAGAATTTTCGATTCCAAAGAAAATTCTTTGTTACCATGAATCGCCTTCGATTAAATCATGGAATCTGTAACGATTATCTATTCAAGATTAATCAGACTACAGATAGAAACTGTAGTATATGTTCGGTTAAAGATAGTCTTGAACACATGGTTGTTTTCTGTAGGAAATATAAAATTCACGGAGAAAAAATATTTAAAGAGTTGGCAAGACTTTTAGTGCAACCTTTCAAGTATATACCTTTATAATAGCTAATACATCAACTTACCCCTATCTTTTTAAATTTATTTTGAAAAGCAAAATCAAAATCTAGTTTTTTCATAGTATGATTGTTTTACATATTTACATGTTTGTAGCTGTATGGTGTTCTTTTAAATTTTAATGCCTATGACAATAAAGAAAGTAAATTAAAAAAAAACTTTCGTTCCATCTGTTTTACCTGGTCAGTTAGTTCATAGATAACACAAATCACTCAAAAATTTACGGTTTTTACTTTCTCTTCCTATAGAAAATAAAGTATTGTAATCGTGCAGAAATTTGGACATTTTTAAAACTTAAAAAGATATCTACCTAATTACATGAGTATACAGCAAATGTTTGATATGGCCACTCTAGCTTTAATACGTGTCTTCATTTGCCTTCATAATAAAAAGTTTAGCATGCAGGTTGCATCATTTTCATATTAAAAACTTAATTGGTCCCTTACCCGAAATCTTCCGTTTCAAATTCCAAGTAGCTACTCAAGTATAAAGGGTGTGTGTGGTTCTCCGTTAAGAAGCATTTTCGCAACTTTTGTTATAGAGTTGACCTCCCCTGAAATGGTCCATAAAATATGAGCACATACTTTTGAATTACTCTCTATAAAAAAGAACCCTTGAAATTATAGTGATAAACAACATAATATAATAGTCGAAAAGAAATAATAGGGAAATCTAAGTACAAAATAAAAGATCGTAAAAGCAATTACGTCCGTACGGAGATTGAGAGAGAAGTGCTTAATATTTATCCATTTACTATCATATACAGGTTGTCTCTATTTAATGTGTGTTCATTGTTCAATAATAGGCAAATTTTGTGTTACAAAATTTCATAGGTATTTAAATACTCAAAAAGCGATGCTGTACAAATAAATACACTTTAAAATAAAAAGAGATACCGATTTTTACTTACCTATAGGAACAACATAGGCAATACTCGTATTGCTAATGCATGTCGTTTCATAAAATTTTGTGTTACAAAATTTCATAGGTATTTAAATACTCAAAAAGTGATGCTGCACAAATAAATACACTTTAAAATAACAAGAGATACCGATTTTTACTTACCTATAGGAACAACATAGGCAATACTCGTATTGCTAATGCATGTCGTTTCATAAAATTTTGTGTTACAAAATTTCATAGGTATTTAAATACTCAAAAAGTGATGCTGCACAAATAAATACACTTTAAAATAACAAGAGATACCGATTTTTACTTACCTATAGGAACAACATAGGCAATACTCGTATTGCTAATGCATGTCGTTTCATAAAATTTTGTGTTACAAAATTTCATAGGTATTTAAATACTCAAAAAGTGATGCTGCACAAATAAATACACTTTAAAATAACAAGAGATACCAATTTTTACTTACCTATAGGAACAACATAGGCAATACTCGTATTGCTAATGCATGTCGTTTCATAAAATTTTGTGTTACAAAATTTCATAGGTATTTAAATACTCAAAAAGTGATGCTGCACAAATAAATACACTTTAAAATAACAAGAGATACCAATTTTTACTTACCTATAGGAACAACATAGGCAATACTCGTATTGCTAATGCATGTCGTTTCATAAAATTTTGTGTTACAAAATTTCATAGGTATTTAAATACTCAAAAAGTGATGCTGCACAAATAAATACACTTTAAAATAACAAGAGATACCAATTTTTACTTACCTATAGGAACAACATAGGCAATACTCGTATTGCTAATGCATGTCGTTTCATAAAATTTTGTGTTACAAAATTTCATAGGTATTTAAATACTCAAAAAGTGATGCTGCACAAATAAATACACTTTAAAATAACAAGAGATACCGATTTTTACTTACCTATAGGAACAACATAGGCAATACTCGTATTGCTAATGCATGTCGTTTCATAAAATTTTGTGTTACAAAATTTCATAGGTATTTAAATACTCAAAAAGTGATGCTGCACAAATAAATACACTTTAAAATAACAAGAGATACCAATTTTTACTTACCTATAGGAACAACATAGGCAATACTCGTATTGCTAATGCATGTCGTTTCATAAAATTTTGTGTTACAAAATTTCATAGGTATTTAAATACTCAAAAAGTGATGCTGCACAAATAAATACACTTTAAAATAACAAGAGATACCAATTTTTACTTACCTATAGGAACAACATAGGCAATACTCGTATTGCTAATGCATGTCGTTTCATAAAATTTTGTGTTACAAAATTTCATAGGTATTTAAATACTCAAAAAGTGATGCTGCACAAATAAATACACTTTAAAATAACAAGAGATACCAATTTTTACTTACCTATAGGAACAACATAGGCAATACTCGTATTGCTAATGCATGTCGTTTCATAAAATTTTGTGTTACAAAATTTCATAGGTATTTAAATACTCAAAAAGTGATGCTGCACAAATAAATACACTTTAAAATAACAAGAGATACCGATTTTTACTTACCTATAGGAACAACATAGGCAATACTCGTATTGCTAATGCATGTCGTTTCATAAAATTTTGTGTTACAAAATTNTGCAAGAAATAAGTGTGTGTAAACACTGTCAAAAGACATTTGTCTGTGTGGGATGTCAGGAAGGACAAAGTTCTGGTTCAGAATAGATTTCCTAGGGTCTAGCGATTTTTTTTTTATTTTCATTTACATTATTTTATTTCTGGGATTTATTTTTATTTTTATGTAAAATAATAAGATAATAATTGATTTAGTTTATATTTTTTTTAGTTTATAATAAAGTAATAGCGACTTATTGTAATAAAAAAAAATCATTTAACCTTTATTTTGTTTGAGGGTACTTCGTACCCCCCCCCACCCTTGGCAATGCACGTAATTGAATATATCTTGGCAATCCTAGGGTTAATCGATTAATGAGAGATTTACATCGATTCCCTTCCCCCAAAAGAAGATTTGTCAAATTCCACTGATATACTCAAACCTAGATGTGATAACTGTACAAAATATTATTGTTGCCATCAATATTTTTGAAAATAAGGTGTCCTTTTTAATGATTTATTGTAATTGATACCGATTTAGTTCCATGTCTGTCCCATCAATGCAACCATTTCAAAATTGTAAATTTTGAAATTACGATGTGCCCCTTCGTCAATGACGATATTATACCTAGCTTTTATTGAAAGCCTTTTCTAAGTACAATACCTACTCGTGCAAACACATTTAGACATTTTTGCTAGGCATTTAAATTTTTACGACCTTAAGTTTAAATTAGAGAAATTTAATCAAATTGTTATAGCATTGTTATTCTAAAATAGTGCATGTAACTACCTACGGAAGAAAATTTTAGCTTCCCCAATTCCCAATTTCCAACAGCTTTCTCTTTGAGAATATTAGGAGGAATAGATAGATAAAAATATTTGTTGTGACAGTATTGATTTTTTGACAGATTAATTATTCTATCCATTCTTAAACAATATTATTATTCAAATAAGAAACATTATTGAGGATGTTTGTAGTCATTTTGAAATATAAGAATTTCTAATTAATTTTGAGTTCACTAGAAGATGTCGTAACAGACGAAAGCGCTCTTTACTTGTAGTCGATACATAATTAATTAGAAATTCTTATATTATTATTGTTAGAGAAAAACACTTTAACTTCATCTACTATAACTTCATCTACTATAACTGACATCTACTATAACTGACTATTAACTTTTTAATTTGGAGGGGCCATTTAAATCTTTATGGCTACATTAGGAAGGGGACGCAAAATGTAGATCTCGTAGAAAATGGGATATTAAGGTTAACTTAATAAATCGGTTCATAGCATTTCCTGAAGATGAGGGAATGGGTCTTGAGTGTTGTATCCTTATTGTAAACAGAAGAAATTTTGCGTAACGGGATTACGGCCAACACGCATTATTATTATTTTTATTTAGTTTGTTATAAATAGTTCTTGCTGGAATTTGATTTCACATGTGTTGAATATTGGCGAGAAACGACATTTGTATAATGAATCGATAGAATTCAAACAATTTCTAGATAAGATTTACTTCAGAACAGAAATTAATATTTAAATAACTGCTTAATGGATGTATCCATCATACCTTACTGACAAAAATATATATTAGATTTAAAAAAAAAAAAAAAAAAAAAAAATACAAGCACTAAAAATAGAAATTTAAAGAATGTGGCTCTTACCTGTATACGCATTGTTATTATTGGATCAACAGGAGTCGTGTGAAGCAACTTAAAGAAATGATTAATAAACTCAATACCAGGCAAATATAAAAATCACTGATCTACGAAAAAATGATGTCCTTGGGACAGTCCGCACACACTAACATGACGCGTTCTTCCAACTCTTTGGCGGTGAACTTGAGTGAAAATAATAAAAATAAATTTACAGTGATTCTTTGCTATTAAAAACCTCATTCCGTGTTTTTAGTGCATAGTAATTTTCAATATAAAATCGAGCTCCTTTGTTATTTTTATGAACCAACAAAAGCATTGTGCAATGTGCATTTACAACTATATAACTTGAAAAGTAAATATTTCATAAACTTACAAAGCACGTTCCTTAAGTTTTATAATTAAGTAAAAGTATAGTTGGTTTATAGGTGAACGGGGGATAACTTGGCAAAAGAACGGAATACGGGATGATAGAAATTAGTACTAGTTGTTGATTGGAGAGTAAGTCGGACAACAAAAATATAAATAAGTTCTTTTTGAACAACAAAATATTTTTAATCTTGAGAAACAAAGAAGTAATAAAAAACTTTGATGGTTTTCTGTATAAAACCGGTGTCATAAAACAGGTGTGCCACAGATATTATTTCTTTTGCGGTTAGTTGTAGGTCGGTTCTTTTGGGAAAAGGGAGAGGAAGTGCTTTGTGAAAGAGAGAGTAAAGCTGTCAAAAATCAATCACAAAATAAAATAAAAATCCCATCTATATTTTGTACATTTTTGTATCCTGCTTTGAACAGGAAATATAAAAACAAAACTCTTGTTTTTACGATTTTCCTTTGAATTGAAATTGTTTTTACGACTTGATTTGAATTGAAATTGTTTTTACGATTCGCTTTTGAATTGAAATTGTTTACTCGATTTTCCTTTAGATTCGGATTGTTTTTACGTTTTGTCTTTGAACTGAATTTGTTTTTACGATTTTCCTTTGAATTGAAATTGTTTTTACGACTTGATTTGAATTGAAATTATTTTTACGATTCGCTTTTGAATTGAAACTGTTTCCTCGATTTTCCTTTAGATTCGGATTGTTTTTACGTTTTGTCTTTGAACTGAATTTGTCTTTACGATTTTCCTTTGAATTGAAATTGTTTTTACGAATTGATTTGAATTTGTTTTTACGACTTGATTTGAATTGAAATTGTTTTTACGATTCGCTTTTGAATTGAAACTGTTTCCTCGATTTTCCTTTAGATTCGGACTATTTTTACGATTTGTCTTTGAACTGAATTTGTTTTTACGATTTCCTTTGAACTGAAATCGTTTTTACGATTTTCCTTGAACTGAAATTGTTTTTACGATTTTCCTTTGAACTGAAATTGTTTTTATGATTTTCCTTTGAACTGAAATTGTTTTTACTACTTGATTTGAATTTAAATTGTTTTCACGATTTGCTTTTGAATTGAACTTGTTTTTACGATTTTCCTATGAATTGATTCGATTTCCTTTAGATTGGGATTGTTTTACGATTTGCCATTGAACTGAAATTGTTTTCACGATTTTCCTTTCTATTGAGAATGTTGTTGTTTTTCGCTTTTCGATTTTTCTTTATGTATGAAAAAACACTAAATTTCTTTGTTAAAATTTCTTAGGAAAATCGTTAGAATAGAGTAATTCAAGCTCCTGTTTGAATTTTCCCCCGAGATCTATGGAAATTCATTATTTTTTAAGCTTTGTTTCAATATCGTTTAGTTTAATTGTTTTCCAAATATTGTCATTTTGTCTGATGGCGTGGGCTTACATATAGCATCTCTTAGTTAAATCCCTCGTGATTAGGGAACTGTGTTCGGGAATATATTTGGCGACAATATTTTTCATGCTTAAATAAATACTTTCTTTTAGAATTAATGTGGTTTAATGCAAATATTTACATTGAAACAATTCAGATATTTTTATTTATATCAAACAGGTATGCTTCATGCAGGACGTCTGGACGTATTTTGTATGGTAATTTTTTTGAAAAGTCCACGGGCCGAGCTTTGGAAATTCCTGATCCTAGATAGATGGATCAAACTATTAAATACAAGAAATATGACTTTCTCTTCTACAATTTTAATAAATTATTTGACTTTAATCCATCGAATTATATACAGGGTGTGTCAGTATAACCTAACGAGTTTAACATGTTCATAATATACAGGGTGTGCCAGAATAACCTAACGAGTTTAACATGATCGTAATATACAGGTTGCGCCTGAATAATAGAATAGAAGAATAGAATATTAAAAAAATTGTATTTCATCAAAAAGATTTTACAATGTGGTTGACAAATTTTTTTTTTTAAAAAAAACATATGATAAACTGAAATTAATTACATTTTAAAACATTAAGTAATGACTCTCATTTTCCTTTCTAGTAAATGATATAAATATATATATATATCCTAAGTTGGTTTAATTTGGGATACTATTTCAAGTAAAATCATAATGAAGGTTGAAAGTCACTATATCTTCACCCTNTTATGCCCCGCATCTTTTGGTAAATTGAATGTTTATATATATATATATATATATATATATATATACACATCATAATATACCACGAAGCTACATCTCTTCTTCTATCTTCTTCTTCTAATATATAAAATTCACCTGTCACTGTGTTTGTCTCAATACTCCTCCAAAACGGCTTAACTGATTTTAATGAAATTTTGTATGTACATTCGATAGGTTTGCGAATAGGTTTATATCTATCAATATATGTAAAAATTAATGTTTGTATGTATGTAATTATGTATGTAAGCATGTATGTATGTATGATCCGATTACTATGAAACTTTCGTGAGTTGTTGGGCATATGTCCGAGATGGTATCTGGACAAAAAAAACATATATTTTGGGGGCGGGGCTATGTGAGACTGCCATCTTGGAATTTCGCTTTCCTCAATATATTAAGAACCGCCTAAGTTATTTACTTAGGCGGTTCTTTTGTGTAAAATTTGTGAGATACTTTAGGTTTGACCTTTAACAGCTTTGGATCAACTCCATGTTGGTCCATACCAGGTCTGCCAAACTATTGCCAACCTTACTAAAAAAATGTAATTTGACCTGGGATGTCTCCTGAAGTCCTGCCATTAAGCACTATAAAACCGCGCTCCTCCATGAACTCCATTATCATCTCTCCCCTCGTGTTCAATATTTCATCCAGAGAGTACCGTTGAGGAAGCAATGATAAATCCTTTGCCACTTCTTCATCAAGGAAATTTCTATCCGCAATCCGTGAGTTAAAGTCTCCTCCAATCAGACAGTTTGAGTGGACATATTCCTCATTTAGATCTTCCAATGCTTCATGTAGCAAATTTAAGCCTTCTTCTAGTTCATGAACAAGAAACAAATTATCAAGCTCGAATTGTTACCATTTACTCTTACAATAATCCATAAGTTACTAATATTTACAACATCAAGTTTAATTCCATGTTTAAACAAAATCATTAAACCACCACTTGCACGGCCTCGTTGTTTGTTTTTGACAGCAGGGGTGAACACCATGTCATAATGTTCTGAAAAATTTTGAATACAGGGTCTATCAAGCAACCAGGTTTCACAGGCATATATTATGTCCCAGTTCAAAAGCAAATTCATTTCATTAGAATCCAAATTAAGCAAGACACTCATTCCATGTATGTTCCAGAAGGCAATGTTAAGATTCAGTGCTCCGTTCCTCAAGTTCATTTGTGATTCGAGTCTCTTAAGGGAAAACCCTCCTCGTTGCTAAGTTGAAAACCACTGTTGTTATTGGGCTGAACATTTGGTGTTAATATTGAGGCTCGAAGGGTGGACGGGGCAATACCATCCTGATTAGGTATAGTAGTTTCATTATATGGCATGCAATCAGTAGAGCCCGAGCTCATTGTCTGCTCAACTACTATTGCATTGTATGAGTCATCCGGATTATCTTGAGGATCTTCTTGTATTGATACGTTGGAACTCACATCGAAATTATTCATGTTTGGTCTTTTGTTGTTGTTTACCTGCTCGGGTGACAAGGACAGTGCTCTCTTACTACTATTACTAGTACCTGGATTGTGTTGTGCTACTATATTATTATCAACATTAGCCTTGCCATTATCATAAATGATCAATCTGCCCGACCTAATCACTGCATATTTCCCTTCTGAGCGTAACTTCTTCATTTCATCTCTTAATTGTTTTTCCTGCACACGTATTTCTTTTGTGGTATCTTCATGGATGAAAATATTTGTATTCTTCAGTTTACCTTTATTTCTCAGGATTTCATGTTTACGCCTTTCTGTTGTGAGGCCGATCAACACCGGTTTAGGAGTTGTCGAATTTCGTTTTAATCTTCTGAAAAAGTCAAGTTCCATTAGTGTGAAATCTTTCATATCAATTAGATTGACAATTAGTTCAAGTATTTTTCTTTCGAGATCACGGTACGTCTCTTGTCCGTGCCTGAATAACCTAACAAATTTAAAATGTTCATAATATACAGGGTGTGCCAGAATAACCGAACGAGTTTAACATGTTCATAATATACAGGGTGTGCCAGAATAACCGAACGAGTTTAACATGTTCATAATATACATGATGTGCCTGAATAACCTAACGAATTTAACATGTTCATAATATACAGATTGTGCCAGAATAACCTAGCGAGTTTAACCTGTTCATAATATACAGGTTGTGCCAGAATAATCGAACGAATTTAACATGTTCATAATATACAGTGTGTGCCAGAATAACCTAACGTGTTTAACATGTTCATAATTTACAGGGTGTGTCAGAATAACCTAACGAGTTTAACATGTTCGTAATATACAGGGTGTGCCAGAATAACCTAACGAGTTTAACATGTTCATAATATACAGGGTGTGTCAGAATAATCTAACGAGTTTAACATGTTCATAATATACAGGTTGTGCCAGAATAACCGAACGAGTTTAACATGTTCATAATATACAGGGTGTGCCAGAATAACCTAACGAGTTTAACAGAATAACCGAACGAGTTCAAATGGCCGAAAACAATGGATACCCCTCCAAAACCATAATGAAATTATACCACAAAATCTGTCAAAAATATATCACACAAAAATACTTGTATAAATCTCACAATCAAATTTCCTCAAATTCAACATCATATCGTTCCATCATATTCATTGGTAAACCATCCCACAAAGCTGCTAAGGTTATTGAAAAGAGTAATAATAAAATAAAAATAGCCTTTTACAATCCGAATAACCTGAAAAATATACTATACAACCACAAAGATAATATTAAAGCTATAGATAAAAGTGGCATCTACAAAATTAAAGTTCCCAACCACGGCGAATACATTGGGAACACCTCGCGTTCAAAATTAAAGAACATTTTGGCTCTGTAAATAATAACCATCTAGAAAAAAGCCGGTTTTGCAACATGCATGCTAGAAAACAAAATACCTCTTTCAGAATGTAACATTAATGTTCTCCACTCAAAACCGGTAAATCCATTTAAATTGTCACTCTATGAAACCCTGGAGATCACCAAAACAGTAGAAAGTGGCAGAAAAATATTTAACAATCAACTTGAATCCAACCAAAAATTCGGACTTATAAGATAGTTATTACCCTTAAATTCTTAAAAAAAAAAAAATATATACCCCTACCTAGATACTATCTCCATCTCTCTCTCTCTTCCTTTAAAACTCCCAATATTCTTCAGTCTTCAAACAGTTCAAACTCACTTCAATCTCTGATGATGTGCTCAGGAGAGTACGAAACTAGTCAGCTCTAATTAACAACTTAATAATTTTATAGTCAAGTGAAGATATAGTATTTTCTTTACCTCATTATGGATTTACTTGACATAGTATCCTAATTCAACAAAATTACTTGTGTAACATTTTTCAAAATTATTAAAAATGATGTTACCGTGTTACATATGCACCCTATATTTAAATTATAGAATATAATGTCAAGTGTTTTTCATCATTTTCATTTTTCTTCTATTTGTTTACTTACTTTGATCATCTATGTAAAATCTAAATACTCCAGAACCGCCTATATAAATCACTCGCTTATCACGTCCTCCCGATGACCGATTCTACGCACCAGGACGACCTGGAACGCATACCATCACAGTTCCAGCCAAAGGCCATCAAAATCTTTTCGGTAAACTCTCTGTCAATCTGTATCAATCTGTTTCTACCATTTTAACTAATAATGCATCTATAAATTGATTTCGTGAGAAAAACCGCTATTACTACTCGCTTATCAAAATGTTTGAGCAAAATAGCGTTTTTTTTAAAAGGTTGGAAACCTTTTAAAAAACATAAATTATTTGGACAGAAATTTTGTCTTCGGATTCCTATAAATGTCGTAAATTTGGATAAAGTTTTTCTTCTCCTTCTGTTCATTAACAGCTTTACGCTTTTATAAAAAATATTTTTAGTAAAACAAAAAATATTTTTCCCTTTGGTTTTTTTGGCCTACTAATAAGTTATATTATGAAGGTAGTCGACCGAGGGAAGTAAAAATGTATTATAAAATTACTCAATGCTTACTTTATAATGTATTTAGTACTAGCTGTTTCACCCTTGCTTCCCCTCGATTCTTATAGCACAAAGGAGATTGGTGGACGCCTTGGGTTTTAATTATTCTACTATAAGGCCTGTTTCTCTACAGGTCTTAGAGGAATGGTCGTTTTGAGCGGTTAGTATTTTCTAAATATTATTTGGCTCCATCGCGATTTCAAACTGGAAACCCTTTAAAAACTGGTCATAATAACCAGATTTGGACAGTAAATTTGAAACTTGGCCGTAACTAAAAAACTGTTTAACTTTTTTTAATGCTCAAAATTTTCCTTGGGTGGTAAATTGATTTTGGGTGTATCATTCCCATCCATTTTTTGCTATCTGGTATATCGTTTTGAGCTATGGCATTGGATTTAAAAAGTTCATTGAATATTGCATTAAGGACTTTATGATATCCCATAAAACGTTCTCATCATTTTAAAACTTTTGATCAGTTGTCCTGTGTGCTAGTATAAAACCATTTCCATATAAATTGTAGAACATAAAGTCAAGTGTATTCATTTTCATTGCTTATACTCGTATTTAATAGTTTCAAAGGTTTCTCACTTAAAAATTCAAATACAATTTTCTCAACATTCTTTTATTTTCTGACACAGTACACTCTCAATCATCTGCATATAATATTTATGTACCAGGGCCGGCCCGTGAGTAATTTTTCACCCGTGCGAATTACTATTGTACCCCCTCCGAGGGGCAAGAAATTTTCAAAAATTTTACTTGATAGGAAAATCATGGTTGTAAAAATAAGTTGTGACAGGTGAAGCTGAAGTTATTTTAGACTAGAACTAAGGAAGAGGGTGGGCGGGGTGAGGGGAAGGAGACTGGGCGGGGAACCAGTGTGTGCCCAGTCGTCCAGTGGAAGGGCGATGTGTATTGTTATCTTAGACTAGGGATGGGATTTTCGACTCACTTAGGTGAGTCGACATGACTCGACTCGACTCACCAATAAGAGTCGACTCTCGATCTCGACTCTTATCGAGTGACAATTTTCAAAAACGACTTATTTGATCAGAAAGACATAATAAAACCAATTGACAAAAGGGGCATCTGCCAAATAAACGTCCCAACTTCGGCAAATACATTAAAAAGACATCACAATCAATCGTCACCAGAATAAAAGAACATTTTCCTTCAGTAAACAGCAAATACCCGGAAAAATATTTCGCCTTTTATTACCTTTATCAGTCAACAACAAAAAAACTACTCGTAATTGAAGAGTCGACTCATTTCAAAAAGATGATTCGACTCGTGAGTGAGTCGAGTCGTGAGTCGACTCGTGGATGATTAGCCCATCCCTATCTTAGACCTACAGTTACGGCGCGGGGGCCATCCACATAGACAATTACATCCTTTTGTCTATAATAAAATTAAAACTTTCATCATAATTGAATAATTAGGTTAAAATATGTTTTTTTTTTTAAAAAAAAAAAAAAAATTGGGGGGGGGGCAAAATTTGTACCAAACCCTTGTCGCCCTGTACGGCCCTCGGGCCAGCTCTGTTATGTACAAAGAGATTAAATTCTAAACATCAAACTTATTGTGTCTTTTACAAAAAAAATATTTCTTACTTAAAAAAAAAAAAAAAAAAAAGGATACAGCTTTCTACGTGCTCTGTAATACAATGAATTGCAAATAGCATTAGGTTGCTGACTCAGTATCAGGAAAATCAAATAGCATTAACCGCCAGAAATGCTGATGTCTGAATTTAATTATAATGGAAATAGAAAAAAATAGAGCAAGGTAGAAATGAAAAGTCATTACGTATTCTTATTAAAGTTGAGAATGATAATTTTTTTAGGTGTCATCATTAGTATATATTTGATGATGATTACCCATGCCGTGATGATGAGTTTAACCTTCAAAAACCTTTGTGATGTCAGAAAAATCGTAAATTTATGCACAATGTTTTAACAACAAATCCCTGGAGCTATTTATAAGAGCAGGTTGTTGTATGAAAAAAAATGTATGAAACTTTTGAAGCAACAGGAGGTCTGAGGGAAAATATTTTGAAAAAAGAAAATGTAATTTGAGAGAGGAAACGGAACCACACAAATTTGATGAAATATCTGTAATTTTAATACCAAAACTTTTGAAAATACGACAAAACTGTGAATGTGTTAATGTCACAATTTTCAGTGGGAAGTAAATAACAAAAATATTTTGTCCAGATTTTGTCACAATATAAATTTTATGCTGCTTCAGCATTTTTAAAAGAGGCTGATTCTATTAATTTATTATTTTAAGCAGAAAATTGGAAGAAAAAGTAAATGTTTTTCCTACCATTATATTTGGTAGTTAATAAGTTAAACCAGTGGTTCTCTGCAGCATACCGCTCCGTTTGCTAAAATTCTCCCTTTCATCGACTTCCCTACGTACTTACTTTGGTTTCATCGACTTCCCTACCTACTTACTTTGGTTTCATCGACTTCCCTACCTACTTACTTTGGTTTCATCGACTTCCCTACCTACTTATTTTGGTACAAAGTAAGTAGGTACGAGTTTTAGGGGTATATAGTATATAAGTAGGTTAAAATAGACACAAATCATTTTTTTTTAATTTGGCTTAACGTCTCTTTAACATCTATTGGTCATTTAAGACGGGGGTTTCACCCTCTACTCGCTGTAAACTTGCAAACCAGCTACCCACATTGACCTCACCCAGTCTGGGTTGGGCCGGAAAAATAGCCAGAATCACGAGGGCGCGAACCCACGTGTACACCCACATGGGACAACCTCGCTGGACGTTGCTGTGATCGAAACGCTGGACGTTCAGTGATCGAACGAGAACTGGTGTATTCAACGTGCCATAGACGCTGTCTAATATTTGTTTTACTTTAATAATTTCTCAGAGAATTATTTTGTTTTATGAAGGAATTTTTTTTCAAAGTTTCTCTAAAGTGAAAAAGTCAATAGACGAAAATTAAACTTTAAAAAAATCTTTCCTTCATAAAACAAAAATCAAGTCTCAATAGAACTTCATATGTTACTCCTCATACATTATATCTTCAACTTCAGCAGTAGCAGAGAGAGAGAGAGAGAGTTGGTGTTGGGACGGTCCATCGCGCCAACACCAATTTGAAAATTTGCTTCTTGAAAGAATTATTTTAAAATTTGTTTCTTGAAAGAATTATTTGAAAATTTGTTTCTTGAAAGAATTATTTGAAAATTTGCTTCTTGAAAGAATTATTTTAAAATTTGCTTCTTGAAAGAATTATTTTAAAATTTGCTTCTTGAAAGAATTATTTTAAAAAGGATTTGTTTCCTTAATCATTTATTCATTTTACTGACTCCGATGGTTATATTCATGGTTTAAGGATCGATCGCCCCCTCCCCAACAGAATTCATGTATCCGCCCCTGGTTACACATTTTATAGAGGACAACATCTATAAAGAAAAATTCCACTGAAATTCAATTTTCTGACAGGCGCCAAAAACAGTTTGAATTATAGTGTTCTATACCTACTGAAAGAAAAAATTACCTCGGTGCAAAAATTGTAAAATGTCTGCAATGGTAAACAAATGTAACCTATAGAATACATTATGAGAACTGACGGGAATGTGATAAGAAAATTTAAAACATAAATTGATGTTATTTTGCGATAATCGAAGTAAAATTTAATTATAAACAGCTTTTTGTTTTCAAATAAAAAAAAAGAAAAAGTAACGATAAGCCTACAGCACGTTCAACATTTACATAAAATAATAAAAATATTTATATCTATTTGAACAGACATTATTAGGTAGGTAATTAGTACATTAACATTAAGGTATTTCTATACTGGGTGACACAAAGCAAGATTTTTTTTTTTTTTACAATTTATTATTTTATAGTGGTGCGTTCAACTGCTATGGTTATATGCAGAGCAAGAAAAATATTACTAGAAATAGGTAGTTCCAACAAGTCGGACTCGCACATAAATGGTATATTCGCGGTTAAAAGTTATAAACTGAGATTCATTGAAATATCATTTCAAGATAATGGTGACCGCAAATGAAGTGATAAAGAGAATAAAAAATAAACTTTCAAAAAATAAAAATAAAAGTGTAGCAGGGCAAAAGAAAAATTAAAAGTTTTTTTAAAAAATAATTAGACCAAAGTAAGTGTAACACGTTATACAAGTGAAAGCGTGTTCACGTATTTAACGTGTTACAAAAAAATATAAAATCAAATTAAAGTACACATCTTTTACACTAATATGGGTATATGTTTTGGGTTCCGTAAACTATTCTCCGGGGGTGCCTAATTAACTATGCCTAAATATACGATGCTTTTTGTTCGTCACAGGGTTTTATCTCAGAACCCAGGGATCTTTGTCTCTTGAATTTTACACGGTCTTCAATTTTAATATTGCATTTTGAACGTATTTTGAAAAATCATCAGATGTTTTATAAACTTTGAGATATCTAATTACGACATAATAATATCATGAGAAACGTTTTGATTTAAACTATTATTATTAGATATCTCAAATTCATTGGGATGAAATTCCATTGGTTGTTTGAGGTTTGAACCCACGAACGACATTTAAAACGCCAAAAAATCGAGTGTAAGGTCGATTACATTAAACAAATAAGGTGCAAGAATGATTTCGACTTGATTAAACTTTTTGATTAAAAAAAACATTTTTTGTTATTCTCATATTCTAGTATCTACTTGGTGAGAGTACATTTGAATGAAAATTATAATCCTAAAGTGTTGGCTCAAGAGTAAATTATCTTTTTGATTTTGAAAACACAAAAAATGAGTGAGTCTTCATAAACAGCAAATTTTATTCTTTTAAAATCAAGGGCTCAGGATTGATTTTGTTTTGAAAGAAAAATTGCTGTGCTGAAGATAATAAAGACTGGTATTTTATTATCTTCACTAATTATACATAATATGTAATGTCAAAATTTTAAAACTAGTAATATTATTAACAAAATAGTAACAAAAACATAAAATTACAAAGATTTAACAAAAACTTAAAATAACTGTCTAATCTAAGTTTAGTTTTAGGTATTAATTTATAAAATACAAATGCATATGTAAACAGGGTGAAGTATTTTAAGTAGAACATTTACATATTTCGAATTCTGTTGAATACACAAAACACATATTCTGACAAAAAGTTCAAATGGTTTTAAATCCTTGAGGATTACCTATTTTTTAAATGAAAAAAGTTTTTAATTTTCATATTCGAATTTTCCATTAGGTAAATTTTAATAAGTGGACTACACATTTGAGTTAGAAAAATTTGCACATTTCATAACGCCCGTTACTTATTTACTGAGTCATCCATGTGCTATACATAAAATTGAAATTTAAAAAAAAAACTGACAGGTAAAAATAAAGTAACCTTGAAAAACTAAGACATTTAATTAAGAACTGAAATATGCAACGAAAAAAGCATAGTTTTTAAAAGTTGACCTTGATTGGTGCTGAACGTCTAAAACGCGCCGTTTTAGAGATCGCGCCGATCTCTATGTAGGTTGATCTCCATGAATACTTTATTATCATACATTTTTTCAGATAATATTTTGCTATTCCTACAAATTCCGTGATATTTGACAGTATTAACAAAAATTAATCACCCTGTATGCATATTACTTACATATATAACATAATATTTGGTATTTTTTTTAAAAAAAAAATATAAAGAAAAACCCTTTTGACTCCTTTTGTAAAACTAAAGATCTTTATAATTTTAATATGATAACATTTCTAAATAAAAGTTTTTATATTTTATAAAAGTCTAACACATTTAAAAAAAAAATATATTGTAAAAAAGTAAACATTTTAATATTAATAATATAGGTATGACTAGAATTTTTGTTGTATTTACATAGCTACAGAGTTTCTGATTAGCAAGAATGGCCAAAAGACAGTGTTATATCCTTTGATCTTTAAAAAATTGAAATTAATTCAGACAAATATATGTCACAATATACTTCCACATGTTATAATTAGATTTTATGAATCCGTCACTCTACCAACTGACCTAGTAAATTCTATTCTTATTTCTTGAGATGTTACCAATTATCCTTATTTCTTGAGTTATCAATTAAATCTTAATTAATCGAGACATTAATTTTGATCTTCACTGCATAAGTAATTACCTACTTTTTCCCCATTTCTTGAGTTATAATATTTCATATTTTTTCTTGTCATATTTTTTCATTAATTTTTGGAGAAATTACTTTGTATCCTTATTTTTTAATTCATTACTTATTATCTTTATTCCTTGAGCCATTACTTTTTATTTTCACTTTTTGAGTAAATACCTATTTTTTCTCCATTTCTTGAGTCATAATTTCACTTAATCATTGCTTGAACCATCGCTTTTTTATGGCCAATTCGTATTTTATATTTCAGCCTACGATGGAATTAATTCTATTTAGAAAAATCAATATTTTACTTATTGAAATTATTTTCTGTACTGCGGAATATCTTACTACGAACTTCAGCTTCTCACTCATTCCATAGAAGATCAAAAATTGAGAAGTACCACTTTGGGTACTTATCAAATTGGAATTTGTATGGAATTAGAATAATCAATATTTTAGTCGATGATATGTTTTTTTACTGTGGAATTTTTTTTTATCGAATTTCAGCTTTCTTACTCATCCCGTGGTAATACTTCTCAAGTTTGGAATTTGGGTGGTAAGACCCATACAGTTGAATAGGCTCCTATTTATAAAAATCAGTGTTTTACTCTCTGGTTCAAAAAACAGAAAGTATTTCACTTTCTGTTTTTTGGAATAATTTTGTATCAAATTTTATCCTCAAGTAGGAATTCTCAATAACCATAAATCGGGGAAAACGGGAATATTTAAATTTTAACGGGGTTGATATATTGTTTTTTTTGGGGGGGGGGTTGATTCTCGATCTTTTTTTGTTATCTCCTTCAGATTTTTCTGAAACAAATGGACAAATAAGCCGCTAAAAGTGTTACTAAAAAGAATTTGTGTGCCCAATTTCAAGTCTCTAATACGTTTAGCCATCGTGGAGCAATGTTGATTATTATGGAGCAGTATGCAAACTGGTCTTTGCGTTTTATAAAATGGCAATGATTGTGAAAAAGAATATTTCAAAGAATTTTGAAAGTGATGTTTTATCAGACAAACCCACATTAAAATTCTAAATCTATGATTGAAAACATAAGAGAATTGATGGGGAAAGTATTTCGAGACGTACAGGGAATTAAAGGAAGAACAATAGAACATTCCTTCAACTTCTTAGTATTTAATATTATTTCATTTTTTAATATAGCGCAAGTTCAACTTAACCAGAAATTCCATTGCTTGAAATATTACATTGGTAAGACGTAGATATGAAAATTTCTACTAAAAAATAGTCTGGGTCGATTACATTTCTACGAAACTTTGTAGCAATGGTTTATATAAGATAAAGGGTCATCTATTCAACATGATCATGTTTTATATAAATCTTTTAGATTTATTTTGTGTTCTTTAAATTTTGATTCTCATATTTTCTCGATTTCGCTACTAAAATAGATATCACTGATCTTCAGAAAATTTTCCTTGAGAAGAAAGGAAATTGTACGTCTGTACGATATATACATTTTAAATTTTAAGTTTATACTTTTCTTACTATTAGATTTTATGTGGACTCAGAATCGCTTTTTTTGTTATTATTTTGTGAAAGTATAGTATTACATATTATATACCGTACAATATTATATAGACTTTATACTTTGCTGACTTCCTTTGTTTTAATTCCACATTTTTTTCTTCGAGGGCCTGTTTGTACCCAAATATCTTGCGAACGCCCTATTCGATTTTGATGAAATTTGGTAAGTATATATATTTTTTTGCTTAACGTTTCTTCTATGGTAATTTGAGTCGGAAGCTTTACATCTATGGTAATTTGAGTCGGAAGCTTTACATCTATGGTAATTTGAGTCGGAAGCTTTACATCTATGGCAATTTGAGCAGGAAGCTTTACATCCATGGTAATTTGAGTCGGAAGCTTTACGTCTATGGTAATTTGAGTCGGAAGCTTTACATCTATGGCAATTTGAGTAGGAAGCTTTACATCTATGGCAATTTGAGTAGGAAGCTTTACATCTATGGCAATTTGAGTAGGAAGCTTTACATCTATTGCAATTTGAGTCGGAAGCTTTACATCTATGGCAATTTGAGTAGGAAGCTTTACATCTATGGCAATTTGAGTAGGAAGCTTTACATCTATGGTAATTTGAGTCGAAAGCTGAATTACGAGGGCTCAAGCCTATATATTTTATTAATTAATCAATCGACAATTTAAAAACTATCCTTTGCCTAACTTTAATGACCTTGCGGGAACTTTTATATTCAACGTGCCGTTGAAGCTAGCTTTTGCAATTTTTATTTAGCGATAAATTTTAAACTCCGTCCATTTTAACTAATGAAGATTTTATTTTCTATTTTTATGTTTATTTCCAACGAAGATTGTCAATAATGTGTTTTACTCCTGTAAATCAAAATATTTTTCTCTTTGAAAATTTAATTCTTCCATTTTTCTTCTTATTTTTTAATCAAATATTTATTTTTTCAATTACTACCTACATAGAAACATCAATTCAATTTAATATTTTTGTTTCCTTTAGTAGTCTCTTATTCTTTCTTTATGTAATTTTTGAGTACATATAGTAAAGTCAGATAAGTAAAACAACTATATTTTTTGTTCCTATACCATCATGAAGATAGTAGATGGTTTACCGTAGGTATATCTAATAGAATCCCAAGTTTCTATAATATCCTCTGTTTCCGTTTGGGTATATTTTTTTAATTCAGTGAATTAATTTTGAAGTGATACTTTTGCCTCAACCCCCTCCCCCTCCGAAATCTTAAAAGAGGCAGTTTATTTATACAGAAAGCCAGTCAGGTACTGATATTATGTTCACCCTGAATAGAAAAAAATTATGCAAGTCAGTTGGTAGGTTTACTAATTAAATTGAAATTCAAACTGGTTGGGGTACAAGCAGAACACAATTTCAACTAGAAAAATGTTGGCCCCAAGCATCCAACCACCCGCAACAAGATATCCAATTGAAATAGGTAATTCTTTTTATTGTTTATTTCGGCTTTTGTTTACTTTTAATGGGCTCTGCAATTTTGTTTTCAAATAAAAAAAAAGACCTTATTGACATTGTCTGGCTTTTCATTGGCAATATTGTTAAGCTAACAATAGTTAATTAATTCTGTCTATTTTTGGACCGGAGAGAAGATGGCCCAAATCTGTCAACACTGGCAGACCAGTGGTGACATCTGTTGTACCAAATATGTAAATTTCAGCGATATGTTACACTCATACTTTCCCCCTATTCAGTCGAATATTCGCATGATTTTTAGTAAACTCTTGAGAATATTTTTCTTTCTGTTTAAAGAAGATGGGTGGTTTTATTGAAACTGAGATTTCTTGTCTTTTTTTTAAGGTTTTCAAAATAAATTTTTATTTATATTAAATTTGAGTAATTTTTTAAATGACTTCCTAAAATCTAAATTAAATATTGTATATATGATGGGATTAATGCCAGAATTGATATACCCTAACCAAGTTATAAAATTAATCAATCTATCTGACATGCAGCATGAATCACAGAATGGTAAACTGACGTACATTAGAAAAAACGGTAACCAACAAAATACAAACACACCCATAATTATACCTAAAGTTCGAGCCGCTCGACGTTCTTTACTCAGGGAGATCTTTTGTTTTTCTTCTATGAATTGTTTGACTACTTGAGTTGTGTTTGATTTGTTGGGCGACTTTACAATTACAATAGACACTTCAGATTTGACGGAAGCTTTCAAATTCAGATCATTTGGAATGTTTCTTGGATGATAAGTATTTTTGTTGGACTCGTCAGTTTTCTGATGAATGTCGTTAGTATTATTATTGATATGGATATATTCTACTCCATTCTTGTCATCTTTGTTGTTTTTATTTGAGCTCGATGACAAGTCTTGGATGTCGGTCATTGAATCTTCGTTGACTAACATTGGTTTTAAATAAGTGTCATTATTTTTTTGTACACTTTTCTTTTTGGATTTTTTTCTTTTCTTATTTTTATGTTTTCCAGATTTACTCTCATTGTTTTCACTGCTAATACTCTCCGGTTCTAACGGACTTTGCACACAATCCTTTTGCATCTGTGATAGTGTTGTTTGTTTAACTATGTTAATTTTGGAAGCTTTCGCTCGATCGCGTAATCTTTTTTTTGTTGCTAAAAAAATTTCCACGTACACAACTGTCATTATTAATAAAGGTATGAAAAAGGATCCCAAACTTGAGTAGACAACATAACCTTTTTGTTGCGTTAATTGACAGGGGGTGTCCGCTTGAAACTCTTCGGGCCAATCATTCCATCCTATCAGTGGTGGAGAGCTTATCACAGCCGACAGGAACCAAACAGCAAGGATCATAATCATCACTCGTTTGATTGTTCTTTTTTGAGCATATACAATGGGATCAGTTATTGCCCAATACCTATCTAATGCAATTGCACAGAGATTCAATATTGAAGCTGTACAACATAGAATGTCACATGTCAACCAAATTTTACAAACATAGATACCAAATATCCATTTCCCCAGAACGTAGTAGGCTACATTTAATGGTAGCACAAATATAGCTACAGTCAAATCAGCTACTGCTAGAGAAACGATAAAGAAGTTTTGAACTATTCTTAAAGGTTTATACGTGAAAACACTAATGACAACCAAAATGTTGCCGAAAATAGTACCTATTATTAATGAACCAAGCAACAGAAATGTAATAATTGCCTCCCATTCTGGAATTGAATATTCAAGGTCAAAGAAGGCACTGGGGAAAAATAGCTTCTTCTCCTCAACACAAGCTGTAAAATTGGGAGTAGTAGAATAGTTTTGCAAAAATTGATTCATTCTTCGAAGTCAATGAATGGAAATCATGAAAATGTTCTTGACTACCTAATTCTTAAAAATAAAATTATTTCAAGTTTTTTATAAAAAAAAAAAAAAAAAAAAATATTTCCTGGGGAATTCTTTGACGTAGTTTGAAATGTTAACGGACAAATTTACCCGTGAGGATTAGGTAAAAATATATTATGTAGATTATTCATTCAATGGTTGTTACCATTGATTGTGCTGTTATAAGTTCTATTCAGCTTGTGCTTCCTCAATGAAGTAGAAATGTTTTCGTAAATTTATGTGTTCAGAATTATCAATTCTGAACGTGTTTTATAAACTTTTCATGATAGGTATACTCGACTATTAACCATTGTTTCAACTTCTTATTCTTTAACTTTTGAACCGTTTTTTTTTTCTTCGTGATAAAATGGATATGTTCCTTTACTTCATGAATTACAAAAAGGTGCTTTCAGCATATAAAAAGTTACAAAAAATGTATTTGATTGAAAATAATAGCTTTTTTCATTTTCGTAATACGTGGAATCTTCTATTCTTCTTTCACTATAAATCCTCTTTTTTTTGCTTTTTTCTATTAAATAACACAAATGGGTTTAGTTTGCTAGCAACATTTGACTATTCAATCACCATGAGAACTTTTGCAAATGCTTGATAGTAAAAGCTTCTCAAAGTCCCCACCCGATATTTTGTTTTTCTGAATATTTTCTTTATATTTTGTTGACTTTGTTGAAGGTTTAGAACAATTTTGATAGCCCATCTGGAATAATATTTTGAAAAAAGATTTTGACTTTTGTTTTTAATACAAAACAAATATTTGTAAATGGTTCATTTTTTTTTTTGAGCGGGATTTTATTGTCTGACCTTTTTATTTTGGAGTGGCTTGAATGATTTTATTGTATGACCTCGTTAGTTTGGAGTGGCTTGAATCTGAAACAGGAGAAACAAAATGAAATTTATTACCATATCATAAATAAGGAAACAGTATGACCCCGATATTTGGAAAAATCTTTATCTTATGATTGAATTTTACTTTTTTCAAGTAGTTGTTTTGTTCGTAGAATCTCAAGTGATTTAACAAAATATATCTTATAGTAAATCCTCGGGTATAATAGCTTTTTCATTTTCAATGATAAAATTATTTTATGAAGAATGTACAGGATGATTATATGTTAAACTCAATTTTCTTTGATTTATAATCTTTTATCAACTTTAGTTTTCTAGTAACTATTCCAATTTTTATTACATATTGTTCTTTGATGCTTAATTGAAAAACATAAACTTCAAATGTGCCTGTGTGTGTTTTCTGTGTAATATGTTTAACATTATCATCATTCTCACACCATTCAAGATATAGAAATGCAAAAGTAGGTATTACATATTATATGTATTTGTTCTACGTTATTCTTATTTAAAGTTCAGAATATTTTTTTCCCCAAGAATTGTAGTTATTTTTTGTTATTTTTTTCTAAACTTTTTCTAGTTACCGTCAATATTGTCAAGTTTTTTCCCTTCACTTTCCATGTTTCTTCTCTTAAAAAACTCTGCCAATGTGACACCTGGGTTTATTATTTTTCTGGCAAAAAAAAAAAAAAATGGGGGAGGGGTTCTCGTGACGATTCCAAATCTGGGGCGTAATGAGACCCTAAATTTGACATACCTACCAAATTTGAAATCTCTGGCTCTTAACATTCTCTCTTTAGACAAGATTAATGAAAACCGCTTTAAAGCGGTAAAAACCGCCAGCGGTACCTATATTCGATTGAACCCAAAAGTTTTGGAGCTAGCTGAGACCCCAAATATGACATACATACAAAATTTCAAATCTCTAGCTCTTACCATTCTCCTTTTTGACAGCGATGCTGAAAACCGCTAATAAGCGGCAAAAATCGCCAAGGGTGTATTCGATTACAATTAGAGCCCAGATGGGACCTATATACCAAATTTCATCCAAATCGGTCAACGCTAAGTAGCAAAAGTGCCGGCGTACGGCGTGTGTGTTTTCTGTGTAATATGATTCACGGCGTACGGCGGGCAAAAGGATTTTTTTTTATTCGATTTTTGGATTCTTCGTACCTTGAAACGTTTAAAGTTTCTTTTTCACAAAGAAGTAGTTTATATGGAGGAGAGTGTGAAATACTGAAATAGGTACCTACGCTACTTTTTATCCCGAAAATATAGGCTATGTCTCTGAGGCATCTGGTGTAACAGGCCGAACAGGTTCTATATTAGAACTATGTATAGTATTTTTTTAAATACAAAATTCTTTTAAATACAATGTTGTTAAGCTGTCTAGGACGTGTTTGGAGAATTTTCGGCGCCTGTCGATCCAATATTACTCCAAACACGTCCTCCCCACAAACTTCCTGTTAACGACAGGTATAATATGGTTTTATGTCAGCAATAATCTCTTCTTTATGTCAGAATAAACGTAATGTCAGCGAGGCATAGCCTTACGTATACCCAATTATATCAAATGTAGATTACAGTTTGGAGTAGTATATTAGGTTTTTAAGCTGTGTAGAACGTTCTGAATTTAGGCTGGGTCTCAAACCCAACCTTGCACTGTCTTTAATACACAATCTATTGGTCTGGGTCTAATTGAGTTACTGTTGGTATCCATAAAGGGCACTCTCTATTTTCCATCCATTCATTTTTCAAAAAACAACTCAGCAATCAAATCTTGTGTTCTTTGCCAGGGGCGTACACAGGATTTTTTTTCGGTGGGGGGGGGGCTGGCTGGGCAAAATGTATACCATAACAGCATCGTGGCGTTGAACCCATCTACGATCATACCACGTTGAATACACCAGTTCCCGTGAGATCACTGAAGTTAAGCAACGTTGGGCGTGGTCAGTACTTGGATGGGTAACCGCCTGGGAACACCACGTATCGTTGGCCCTTTTTTCCGGCCCAACCCAGGCTGGGTGAACTCAATGTCAGTAGCTAGTTTGCAAGTTTCCAGCGAATGGAGGGTACAACCCCCGTCCTGAATGACCAATAGATGTTAAAGAGACGTTAAGCCAAATTAAAAAAAGAAAAGAAAAAAAGAACACATCAAGTTTTACAGAATTAATATAAACGAAGACACTTTTCAAAGCAGGGCCGCCTGGTGGTTGTTAGGCGCCAGGGGTGAGATTTCGAAATGCGCCCCCTCAACGATAATCAAATGTTTCCAGATATAAAAGGGGTAGCAAAACCCTATAAGACCGGCATCTGGGGCGGTCCGCCCCACATTCCCTACGCCTCTGCCTATTAGGTGATGCTGTACTCTATCGCGCCCTAAAAATGGTTCCTTTTAAAATTATAGGCAGATGAACGATTTTTTTTTTTTTTTTTTTTTTTAAAATCGGCTCATAACAAATTTATGGCAGATTTTCGAAAAATCGGTTCAACCGATTCTGATCATTTATGTATTTTTGGAATACCTGTTTAATTTTTAAAAAAATTGACACTTCGTTCGCCTCCATCGGGTTTCTAGAACTCATACTAGAGTAAAAATTTGAGATTGGTATGAAAAGCGGCCGTTATGTCAGACATATTGAAAAGCCATATAACTAAAGATTAGCTCAACCGATTTCGCCTGACAGCTTGTTATATTCTACGTCCAAAAGTATAGAGCTATAAAATGCTAAAAATGGTTCCTTTTAAAGTTATAGGCAATTAAACGATTTTTTTTTTCAAACAAAAAAAAAATCGGCTCGTCACAAAATTACGGACGATTTTTAGAAAATTGGCCCAACCGATTTGAACAATTTATATATTTTTGGAATACCTGTTTAATTTTGAATCAAATTGATACCTCTATTGCCTCAATCGAGTTTCTAAAACTTATTCCGAGTAAAAACTCGAAGTTGGCTAAAAAAACAGCCGCCATTTTGGATTTTGGCCGATTTTGGGCACTTCGGGGTGGCCGATTTTCGTAAACTTTTTTTTTTCTTAATTAGGACACCTAGTACTACCAACAACCGTCAAAAAACCTTTTATTGGAATTTGTTCCACCCTAAATCGTATATTGACCCAACTATATTTAGCGAGTCTTAATATGTACGTATATTGAACATGTTGTAAGCCTCAATATGTACTATTATACTCAATATATATATGTGCGAATAATAATCATATAGCAAGTCTTAATATGTGGGTTCACTGAACATGTTGAAATCTTATATGTACGTAAGTATACATCATTGAACAAGTTGCAGTTCTTAATAATATTTTCGTACAATGAAACATGAAGAAAAGCGTCTGCATATTCTTCATGGTGGTTTTAATAACTTTAAGCGGGTTTAACATATTTTCGTGATAATAAAATTTTCAAGAAATTCATCTTTTTCGAAAATAAGAACGAGGAGAAATAAATATCTACCTGAAATGTAAATGAATGCTGCAAAATATATTAATAACCTAGTTTTACGCACACCAGCATGGGAAGTGGGGGGATATAAAAGTTATGCCTTGCTTGTTGTTATTATAATTTCTGAATACCTTCAGGGTTTGGCTGTTCAGTCCAATTAAATTTCCAACCATAGACGAGGGTAAAATATGTAGACATTTTGTACGTTGTAGGTATATTTAATGTAAAAATATAATATTCCCAAAGGGAATAAATGCGACAAGAGAATAGTTTTATCGAATGATTTCATTAATAATATTACGAAAGGTAAATGTAGGAGTATAAATGAATGAAATGAAAGTCTTTTGATTGCCATCTAATTGATTCGAGAAGGATTAGTTTGCAGCAATAATTTACGTTTAGGTAATACCTAAACATTATAATAGACTTATTTAATACCAAAACATTATAATAGACTTAGGTAATACCTAAACATTATAATAGACTTATATAATACCAAAACATTATAATAGACTTAGGTAATACCTAAACATTATAATAGACTTATATAATACCAAAACATTATAATAGACTTAGGTAATACCTAAACATTATAATAGACTTATATAATACCAAAACATTATAATAGACTTAGGTAATACCTAAACATTATAATAGACTTATATAATACCAAAACATTATAATAGACTTAGGTAATACCTAAACATTATAATAGACTTATATAATACCAAAACATTATAATAGACTTAGGTAATACCTAAACATTATAATAGACTTATATAATACCAAAA
>CM022878.1:4586157-4604051 GCA_012654025.1 Pachypsylla venusta | reverse complement strand
AAGTCCACTTGAGAATGTCGTAACAGACGAAAGCGCTCGTGACTCGCCTTATTATTTGTAGTTGATACACAATATTTTATTGAAAATTATATTTCATAATGACTACAAACATCCTAAATACCATTTCTAAACTAAAAAAAAAATGTCTTTCCAATAATGGTTATCATTTTCTCAAAACTTGAAGATTGAGAACACTGAAACACTTGTTGCTCTACTTCAATAAAACTAAAAGAACTATGTCAAAACAAAAGTATTATAAAACAAAAACTCATCTTCCACAGAATAACTCTGGCCCTGTTTGATGTCAAATAAATATCAAAATATTTTCATTCTCCTGGCCTAGTAGGTATCACACTGGCATTGCACTTGGGGGACCCGGGTTTAATCCCCGGCAGGGTCGGAAAATGTTTGACTTTTTGCTTATGAGTTTTGGTTGCACTCAAACTCGTAAAGATGTTTCATTGACTACTTTAATGTGAGTAGCGACCAGTGGCACCACATATTTTTTTTTACTTAACTTCTCTTTAACAACTATTGGTCATTCGAGACGTGGATTTTACCCTCCATTTGCTGGAATCTTATAAACCAGTTACCCACAATGTTCTCGCCTAACCTGGGTTGGGTTGGAAAAATAGCCAGCATAAAGAGCGTGCGAACCTGGGAAATGAAGGAGTGACTTCTCCATTTCCTTTAAAAATTGCGAACTACTCGCAAGTGCACACCCAAAGTCCATTTCCAGTACTAAGCTCACCAGATATTTTTGAGTGAAAGTAGGGAAAGTAATAAAATGAGGAATAGATGGGAAATGAAGGAGTGACTTCTCTATTTCTTTTAAAAATTGCGAACTACTCGCAAGTCGGAGTAGTTCAACTTCACACCCAAAGTCCATTTCCAGTACTAATCTTAGGACCAATCTGACTCTTCGTTTACAAACCACACTCTCTCTATCTATTGACTCTGGCCATTATAAAATTTAGTATAACTTTTGACCTAAAGTTTCCAGCACGTATGATTGTTAAACTTTTAATGGGACGAAACTTTATGACATTTACAAATTTCGTTCATATGGTTGGAGAACTACGTGTACGTGGCATTTGCGACAGTTTATGAGGTGAATGGGTCCACATTTAACATCACATGCTTGTCACAATTTTATAATACTAACAGGTTTTGTTAACATTAGCATTTATTTAAACTGCCTACTTTGGATTCTTCAGATATTATTAGGGTTCTGTCAAATTTGATTGATGTCTCTTCATAAAGTTAGAAACTGTCAGAAAAGTAAAACTTTATAGCTTTTGTGTGTACTTTCATGCGTCATGCGTATCCGACCACAAGTAATTCTAGCTGTGACTGTTCATATGTTTGTGGCTTAAGCATAAACTTTTATATTTTCCTAACACACTCCACTTGCTGCGGCAGGGGATACAGAGGCATATTTCAGTGATTTTTCTGTGACTGTGTAAAGTAAGTAAAACACTCTGCTAAGATGACACATGGATTTGTTATTTTACTAGCTAAAAAATACCCCCCTCCCCCCTAAAAGATTGATATTCTAGTTTTTATGTATTAGATATCTAATGCCTAGAATCCAAAACTCAAATAAATAAATGTCATACACACTAAATATCAAGTCTCTAGCTCTTATAATTCTCTTTTTAGACAAAATCAAAACCGCTAAAAAGCGGAAAAACCGGCCAATGGTACTTTCTAAAAGTTTCGGCAAACAATTACACCCTAAACGGGACTTATTTACAAAATTTGATCCAAATCGTTTTTTTATATTCGATTCTATGTACCTAACTTGAAACGTAAAATATCAAATTTTGAGGACAGTATATTTTTTTTTCAAGACGATTCCAAAGGTTCATTATTGAAAATAATTAATAGGAATTATAGTTGTTTTGAGTCAATATGCTTATCACAACATTGGATATCCCCATCCAACTCCCCATGCTATTGCTAAATATTTAAGCCCATGCTTGAATTCGTACTTCTAGTTAAAAAAAACTTTCCTGTCATGCACCCCCCCCCCCTCATCTACACCCCTAGGGGACGCTCTAGAGAGTTAGCAATATTTTGTAAAAAAAATTCAGGGTCGATTTTTTAATTAATTTTTTTATCCCGCTCATCCATCTTGTACCGTCACCTTAAAAAGATTGGCAGTGTCTGGGACACTCTGAATAGTGGAAAGATAAATTGACAAAATAAACAATTAGTTATTTGATCTAGATCAATAACGGATTTCTCTCCGCTATTGGATACCAACGAAGTCGCCCCTTATTCTGTTTGCCTCCTTGGTTCACTCTATTACCTAAAGTGGACAAAAGCCTCCATTCTGATAAGAAGGGAAAAATTTCAAGTAACGTTTTCCATAGGTTCTTAGATTTGTTAAACTCTATATCTAAATACTCAGATTTAACTGTGTGCTATAGCGATGATTTCAAGTCTTCTCTTATTGTTTAGAAAGTGGAAATAGTTAAGTTCAAAAATTCAAAATGCTAAAATAAGATTTAGTTCCAAAAGAGAAAAACAAAATTATCAACAGAGAGTATAGGGCCGGTCTTTTGAGTTTTTTAGTATATTTGTGATGACTAATTCTATCAGGGATTTAAATAAACTTGATGCGAATTGCTTTCGAAGCTTCATGCGATTGACAACTTTGTCTTCGCTTCAGTCTCCAAACTTGCATTTGGCTCAAAAACCGATACGCATACGTACTGTAATGTACTATTATTGCATGTAACGGAGATATAAAAGAGTTGAGGCATATTTGTGTTGAAGGTTAAAAGTACTATATCTTCACTTGACTAAAAATTAATTAGATGTTAAATTGAGCTAACTAGTTTCATGTTCTCCTGAACACATCATCAGAGCTTCTGTGCGAGTTATCAAAAGCCCGGCCAAATTTTGAGCATATTGGTGTGTTTTATAATTAACATGAATAACACGTTAATTATAAATGTTAAAAAATATTAACTTTTAAATAAATTAAAACAAAATATTTTCCAAAATTGTGTTTTGATTTAATTTATTTAAAAGTTAATGTTTTATTATTAGTCATTTCACAAAGGTATTTGTTAAACAAATCTAATGATTCCGCTAATTCGGTTTGGATGGAAATCAATGCCAGGTCACTTAGCCGACTTTGTGCCATCGTTGATCGTAAATAGTTTTTGATCGGCTTAAGAAAATCAACTCATATGTAATTTCGTCAAATGCCTTCCCGGTCGCCTAGTCCATTTGCCCATAGCTAAAACCCGTCCTGAGAGACTAAAACTAAAAACTTTTTCTGAAGGTTATGAAGAAGCCCCTATAATAATATTCGTTTTTTGCAAACACAAACACTATATTCAAAAAACTGAAATGTGGAAAATTGCTGATTTTTTGTTGCCAAATATAGAACACATTTTGAATACCGTATTGTGTATCTTGAAAAAGATTGCTCAATGTAAAGGTTTATCTCAGTAAATAATAAAACTACTAGAATAGCTCCTGATCAGTTCCTGTAACGTCAGCATCTTGTGAACGGACATTTAGTAAAGTAAAATTAGTTTTAAATCATTTGCGAATAACAATGGGAGATGATCGTTTGAGTGCATTGATGATGATATATTCTTTGAATGATAAGGTTGACGAAATTAACGTCCATGAAATCGTTGAAAAATTTTTGCTCTTAAAACACCGCAGAATTCGAATTTGCCGTTGAAAAATGTATCTGTACGAATATATCTTTTTTTTGTCTGTTTGTTATTATAATTTTAATATTCGGCAGATTACAATAGTTTCATTGACTAGGTCCTCAGTATTTTTGATATCTTTATAATGGTTTCTCAGATTTGTTTGGACTAGCCCTCTGGTGAATTCATCTGAATTTGTCAACTATGTCTGGGAAAATTATAATATTATGTAATTGATAGGCATTCTTTTTGCCTATTGGTATTGATAGCATGTAACTATAATAACATTGACATTTTTCTGAAAACAATATTCGTTCAATCATTCTGTAATGTAAAAAGCTTTGTTTATCTGACATCCATTTAATAAAATGAGAATTTTCTATTTCTCCTAAACAGGATTATTTTCATAAGAGCATTAAGAATTTTATATAAAAACAGAGGCTTTTTAATTAAAAAAGATTTAATAAAATAGTCTGATAACATTTCCTCATTTTTAATCTTTGTTTGAAAATTACTACCGTAGGTACCTACATAAAATAATATTGTCCGTTGTTTATAACACTGTGTCAGTGTTGTTTACAATGCACATGCACATTGAACAATAAAATGATTGTAATGAAATCTACATGAACGTTATTAAAATTGAATTGGTCAGCAGAATAACAAATTAATTCTCTTTTTTACGTGCAAAAGTTTCGGTCCAAGTATGCTATTACGTGCAACAGCATACTTGGGTCACCCAATTAGTAGCTACTCGCTGAATATTGTTTAACTTTAATTATTTAATTGGTGTATTCATCGTGTCGTATATATAGACTTGTCACAATTTTTAAAATACTGTCATGGTCTTTAGAAATAAAGAAATAAATTTAAAAAATACTACGGTTATTTATGACGGGGATCGTTGATGATGATTGAGTGAATTCTCGTCATAAATACGTGTAGTGTTTTTTAAACTCAATTGCTCCGCGTCCATCGTGGAAAGTGATGGTGGTGGAAGGGTTGAGTTGCATTATTATGCTACTCTGAGGACGCCGAACTAGATGTTGCTAATACCAGCCCCATCCATTTCCTCTAATAGTGGTAAATATCTCAAATCCACGAGCATAAAATTCCAAGGGTTGGCTGGTTTTGAACCCACGCCCTACAGTTTACCACTTAGAGCGTCTTACCACTACACCATCAACCCATGTTGTTTTAAACTTACCAAATGCATGTCTAAAATACGAGTATATAATAATAAAAAATAAAACTATACAAATATGCGCTTAAAAGATTAAATGAAAAGAAATATAGATTTGAAATGAGGAAGACTGGTATCCACAAATCCCTCGGAAAATTTTCCTATACAAAATACAGAAACACACAATAGCATGAGCGAAATACACAAGCATACAAGAAAAATAATGGAAGAAAAAATTAAAACGTATTTCCGAGTTGGTACAAATCCATGAATAATAAAATGAAACTAGTCATTATTGAATACAATTATTGTTATATCAAAGGAGTCAACAAAACTTTATGTTCTCTTTCTCAACATTTGTATAATTCAGATCCCGGAAAACTTTTAAGAAACATAATTTACTGACTGTCAAAATGACTGTCGCAATAATTAAAAGTCAAAGTTAAAAAATGTTTGTCTATTTAACACCTTAAGACATTTTTATTGATCATTCATTAGATTTTCTACTATTATTGTAATATCTTACAATTTGAGATTTTGTTTAAAAAGCTCTGTTACAGGCCCATATCCAAGGCGGGGGGGGGGGGNTAGATAAGTTGTAGCCAGGACTCATTCATTCAATGTGACATCATCGTATCCGATGGTAGCCAGATGTATGAGACAGCAGCTCTAGATAAGTTGTAGTATACTGCTTATGTTTTTAATTGTCATCATACATCCGTTCTTGGAGGCTGATAATTGACATGGGCCCCAGAACGATGACAATCACTGCAATATAATTACGTCAGTAACATAAGAGTTATAAACATAATGATATTACAGAGTTGCTTTCTGCGTTATTTTACACCATCAGCTCCGGTGGACACGACCCGTGAAGATGTCACCCTCAAGTAACTTCTTACAATCTCAAGTATGATTTACTTTTCCTCATGGAAAGTTATATATGGATTGGAAGAAATTACGCCTTCGGTAAGAAATTATGCCTTCGGTAGAAATGAAGCCAGGACTAACGCCTGAAAATGATGATCATGGAATGTGATGTTGTTTTTGTTGTTGCTGCTTTTGGTAGTGGTGGTGGTGATGATGAGTTACACATTACAATATTACATAAGTCATGTATAAAAATCTCCACATTGTATTCTTATTCTCGGCAATGCTCTGAAATTTCATTCATTTTTAGCAGGCTCGACGCCCCCCCCCCACCAAGAGGTGTCCTGAGTGCTATCTCTTGTCTTCCGCAAATCTTAGGGGCTTCCACAATTGAATGCAACACAACTCGATTTTCTCTACCAATGCTCAGTGAATTTCTAATAAAAAGACTGCGATTTTTTAATATTTTTTGTAAATCATTTGCACCAGAAAAAAAACGATTAAAATTTCGGGGGGNGGGGGGGGGGGGGGGGGGGTCTGGACCCCATGGACCCCCCGGTACGGCCTTGCTCTGCTACCTATTACTCCACTAAATATGTGGATCAGCTGATTACAGTGTTTTTTTTTTGTGTTGAAGTTTTTGAATAATGTAATAATACTTCAAAAGAATGGAAAGGTCGTAGTCTATAGCTACACTACACGTATACTAGATTGACTGACTGATATATACTGATAAAAAACATAGCTCCACACTGGCTAGACCAAGTGTCTTGAAATTTGGCAAACAGATTCCTTTTAGTATGCAGGTGCGTATTCGAAATAACTTTCGATTTTTTGTGGAAGTTACTGCGATTTTTTTTCTGGGTAAACTAAAAGAGATAACGAAACTTTAATTTTATCCTCAGATTCCATGCCCTACTTTTTATCAGTCAAAGCCTATATTTTTTTTTTTTNTTTTTTAAAAAAAAAAAAATATGGAAAACGAAAGTATCTTCACTCTTAATAACTCATTGTGGGTGAGCGAGATATTTTCAATCATCCATTGCTATATGGGTTTATGGAAGGATTTCTTCTCATACGAGTAAATTATTGAACATTTTTTTGAAAGAAATATGAAGTACTAGCTGAGTACCCGAACTCCATTTCGAGAAGAATCGTTTAGGGCCATCTCACAAAAGTTTGGGCGCTATAACTTAAGCGGTTTTCAAAATATTGAGGAAAAGCGAAATTCCAAGATGGCGGCCTCACATGGCCCGGACAACAAAATGTATGTTTTTATTGCAGAATTCACGAAAACTTCACAATAATCCGATGGGTGGTTTATGAATGCATAGAGGACATACATACATATAGATTGAACTTTGGAATATGTTCATGGTGTTTTTTTAATCAGTAGTAAGACTCTAGAGGTCAACCTATAATGTTTTATGTTTTTAGATGAAACACTTTATATTTTATGGGGTTTCAGGGACCTATTGTCTCTTTCGTTTTGAATTGTGTATTCCATACAAACGATCTGCAACTTTAAATAATAAAATAAAGGGTGCCGCATTTATTTAGATGTCTTTACGATATTTTCTTGATTTTATTTATTGAAATAATCAATGTCAGTTCCAATTTTTAATTAATGAAAATAATAAACCAAAGTACAATCGACAGCAAAAATTTACATCTGACGAATCAAGCCATTGTTATAACGCCCCAAGAGTAAGCACGGCTCCTATGTATTTAGGATATTCAAAATTTTACTCAAGAATTTAACTGCAAAACACCTTTGTATCGAATATTTCATCTTTCTTGCTCATCCGGAAGAGGTACTTCTCAATTCCGTCCATAAATCGAGGAGAAACCGGAAAATTTCAATTTTCATATGAGGTCCTTGCATACTCTTTTAGGGCGCATTCTTGGTCATTTTTCGTTATCTCTGTTCAGAATTACCTTTCAAGTGAGCAATCGTGTAAAACCAAATTGACCTTTATCTAATTAGTCTTATCTTTCAAAAACGCGGGTGAAAACATCGAAGAAATCGCCATCCATCGCCAGGGCCCTGATTCGTCCAACATCTCCGAGAAGTTACATCCGCGGGAAGTAAGGTAAGACTTTTATCGTTCCACTTTTTTTATATTTTAGCGTGGTTGTGGTTTGTTCACCATATCTTTTGTCCTAGCGCCCAGGCTGTCCTAGGCCTCCTACCTCCTACGTTCATTTCCTTCGGGAAATTAATGAGCAACCCCCCACTCTTAAGTTAGTTTGTTAGTTTTCCCAGAAAAAGGAGACCCGCTTAAAGCGTCATTTTTGGCGGTAACTTGTTTCCACCTACATGCTAAAAGGAATCTGTTTGCCGAATTTCAAGACTCTTGGTCTTGCCATTGTGGAGCTACGTTCATTATCAGTATATCAGTATACCAACTGGGCTTTGCGTGTTTTATAATTATAGACTAAGACCTTTCCATTCTTTTGAAGGATTATTACATAATTCAAAGAATTCACCACAGTGCTGAAAATCATTGTAATCAGCTGATCCATATTTTTTAGTGGTATAGTAGCAGAGCTATTGTTTGGTACTGTCGTTTAGTCATCCGGCATGAGAATAAGTATAATCATATAATTTCTTTATTTTATAACACTTTGCGCATCTGTCCGATAAGATTGTGTTATACTGCTTTGTATAACACAATCTTATCGGTTTTCCTCGGACAATAAGATTGTCCGAGGAAAACCGATTTCATAGTTATCTTATTGATGCAGAGAAGTATTTAAGGCGAGACATAGCCCATGGCCGTAACCTCTCTGGTTCTGAAGAGCGAATTAGTTAATACAATTGTGAGAGTACAATATAACATATTAGCACATTGTAAGGTATACCCATTTTGACGTATGGACTATAAACCCCCTCCCCAATCAGAGGGGTTTTCCGATAACATATCCATATTATAATAACTGTATTTTTATTTTACATTGAATGATCTTTTCTTTAAATTGATAGCCTAATTTGGGGTCTTACCTTTTTTAAGGCAATTTAATTATAAAAAAACTATTTTATTGGTAACTGACCTATTTTATGAATAAAAGAATTTATGGTCAACGTCAATACACGCTCCTGTAAGATTATTGACAATGTTCAAAGGGGTTTTACTTGATAAGTAACCACCTATAGGTACAAATGGCTTCTCCCGGCCCAAACAAGACGCCCGACTTTCGACTAAAAAGGGAAGTTAAGTAAAAAGTACTTACATAGATTTTAAACAATGCACAAATAGGTATATACAGGGTTTTTGATATTTATGTTTAGTTTACACAAATAATATAATCGACACCCTGTAAAATGAAAATAAGAAAATTCTGTGGTTTTCTCAAGAGAGAGAATAAACTTTGACCAAATCAGAAAGCAATTTCTTTTCTCTGTGTTTCCTTTGCATTTTCTATTTTCTTTATTTGGCTAAACATATTTATTTTTGTTTCTTATATATTTCCCTATTGATCAGTCTAAATTGTATCTAACAACACCTTTAAAGTTTAGACTTACATTGTTTGTGTTCCGATGGATATATGAAAGCTTATTTTCTTTGAAAATCCAACAGAATAATATCTTAGCCTTCATTCTTTTTCAAACAAATTGTAGATAAAAAATAAATGTTCAAAAGAAATTTTGTCTGATCTTTCAAAACTTCTATTTGTAAATATTGAAAACAAATGGTACGCTCTTTTTCTTTGTTCTATTCTGATAATAAAAGTAACAATCAGAGATTTGAACGATATTTTTTAAAAAAAAATCTCAAATTTAAAAAAAAAACCCTACNATATCATAACAGAAAGAAACATACATTTAGAATCATACATTTCTTTAAATGTATTTCCACGATTAAAATGTCTACCAAATCAAATCTTTTTAATCTGATAATACCGCCTCTGGTTTCTACTCACAATAAAGTCATATCCAGACTATAAGTGTGAGTGTGATGTAAAAATGTTACCAATGGATTCTGGAAACTTTCTCTATTAGTGAAATTTTCCTTGGACAGAAAAAGTTTGCATTCTAAAACTTTCATTACCATCAACTCAAACATCAAGGTGTTCTCTCCTTTATCTCATTTTGCTAAGCATCAAAAGTTCTGGTTTACTTTTCTTAAAGTTACACTTGTAGATTAGCTATCATGTCCGATACTTTCTACATCAGAGATTTGATACCAATAGGCATTAAACTTTTTTCCTCATGTTTTCTTTATAAAATTTCTATCTTGTATTCCAATCTCGTTTGATGTAAAAGTTTAATGAAACTTTAAGTATACAAAGTTATCTGAAATCATTGTGAATATGTGACTCGTACTATACTATCTCCAAAAAACTCATAAAGGAATAAGTTTTTTAAAGGAATAAAATTCATGAAGGAATAAGTTTAGTGTAAGTAGGATGGGAAATGGAAAATTTAAGAAATAACACAAAAGACAACAACATCATTGGTGGCCATCTAACATCCGCGCATGCTGCTGATTTTGGGAGAGACGTATCGCATCGTATCACCTTACAAATGGTGAGATCCGTTAGGAAAATTTGCAATTTCAAATCCCAAAAAAAACTATAAGATATTTTTGGGAATTTAAAAAGAATATGGCTGTTACCTTGAGTGCCCTTATTCACGTGGCCCCCTCCTTGTTAACAAAACGATACACTCTTTTGAAGCGTAACTAGAGATTACGATCCCGGGATCACGCCGAAAATGGCTGTTTACCCCCACTCTCTCCACCTCCTATAATTCCCTCAAATAAACCCAATTATTCTTTGTCCCTAAATTCCACAAATATACTCTCACATGTTCTTTTCATTACCAGAGTTGGTATGTAGGTTTGCACGTTTTCTTTTATTTCCAATTGTCTTATATCAGATTCAAAATAGGTACCTACTTCCAATCCGTAATAGACGTTGTTGTTTTTTTTGAGGAAAGAATTTTTTTAACATTTTAATTTTCGTCCGTTATAGAATTATTATTACCTATTTCGTTTTTCTTCATATCATGTATCAATAGGTTCGGTTTATTGTACTCTATCCTCATTTCTGTGTTTTTTTCACGTCTGATTTAATTATCGCTTTTTCATTCCATATCACATTTTCCATAATTTTGATTTATTAATTTCAACAATGAACATTTGGAATCGCCACGATAAAGAGAAAAAAAAATATTCTTTATTCGTACTATAATTCTTTGTGAATCAAAATGTACAAGTGTCAGAGTCAATGTTTAGTTTTTTTTTTTTAAAATAAGTTTGGCGACGTGACGGAGGGTTTAAACAAACACGAGGGGCAGCAATAAATGTGCAAAACATAGCTGAGAATGAGCGAGGATTTGGACGCACATAAAGGCAGGTACACGCTTTCTACAATCTAGATCCTCTAGATTGAATATAGATCATCGCAAATATTTAAAAAAATATCAAAAATCAGCAGAGTTCACTGGAAATACACAATTAATAAACTGATTTTATAATTTCTTTTTTTTACGTTTCACTCTGTATAACGGAAAAACTCTCTGTTTGGCCTGGAGTCCATTGACACTTTTGATCTACACACTTCAGAAGATATTCATTTCAAAGTTTCATGTTACCTAAAATCATTTCCTTTGTAAACATTTCTATCCAAAAAATATCTTTTCGTAGGAAAAATGAAATCAGAGAAAATTTTATCAGTTCAACGTAATAAAAGCTCTTGCAGATAATTAGTTTCGAATAAAAGATTACAAAAAGAAGGCGAAAGATTAAGTTTGAGGATAAGGTGTCATTCTACATGGAATTTATAAACAAGATAGAAAAAGAGCCCTTTATAAGAGCTTACATTTTTACTCTTTGCTCCTGGTTGTACGTCAATGAGGATTTGTTTTAGATTAGAGAAGTTAGAATTTCTCTCAACTGAGATTCTTTTTCAGAATTTTGATATGTCAAATAGTAAGCAGAAGAAGGAAAAGCTAGAGATGCCGCGATGTTAAAAAATCTTATAATTGCCCACCAAACACTTTGACAGATAAAGTATAAAAGTCCGAAAGAACGAGCAATTTTCCCAAGCACAACAAAACCAGCTAGTGGAAACGATTAGACCGCCAAATCTAAATTTTGCGAGCTGTGAGAATTCAACACAAAATCAGGCCTCTTAATTGATTAACAAACAAAATAGCCTGACAATCTGCCAAACACAGTACGATACATCAAACTTGCAAATGCAAATTTTGGTCAGCACTGCCACAAAATCTAGTAACAAGATACATATTCTCATAATTTTTTCTAGGTATATCTCTCACCGTTTTGACTAAACAATTAGTGATACATACATACACACATTTATCGTTACATTGAGTTTTATTATTATAGAAAACAATAAAAGCAACGAAAACTTGGGAGCATCATAACAAACTTTAGGCAAAACTTTATTTTTGTTCAAATGACTGTCTGAAGCTCTAGACAAAACTATATTTTATTATTCAAGAAAACGTGAAGAAATTTTAGTAGACATTTTTTCTTTTATTGAATAAAAAGTACAATTTGGAAGGGACTAAATGTAATGGCATGTAGTGGTGTATAATTGAAAAATCTAGAAAAAGGGATCCAAGTAGATTGTAATTTGAACTTGTACTTACAGATTAATCCTTTTGAAAACCATTTTCACAAAACAGAAATACGAGGTCTGAAAAATAAGTAATATTATTTTGTTCCATGTTTTTACTCTGTAAATACATCGAGATGAAACATGTAATGATTCAAATTTGTTGACTTTATGAATGAATTTTTAGCTAGTAAAATTGTCCCTATGGCAAATAGTTGAGAGTGGAGTTGTGGAAATGTAGTAAGTAGTAATTTTTGGTTAAGCGTCCGTATTTAGACAGACTGATATTTAAATTGGGTCACTTTAAACCTGATTTAAAGACACTTGATTTTAATAATTGACTTTAGGTCAATTGTCAGAGGTATCCTCATTTCAAATCACCTGAGGTTAGCCAACACATAGCTACTCGTGCACCTTTTGTGTCTTGTTGAGTTAAATCGTGGCCTTGTGAGAATCATTAGTCTCACAAGGCCAAGATATAGGTCAATTGTCAGAGGTATCCCCATTTCAAATCACCTGAGGTTAGCCAACACATATCTACTCGTGCACCTTTTGTGTCTTGTTGAGTTATATCGTGGCCTTGTGAGAATCGTTAGTTTCACAAAACTAATAAAAGCTTAGACAAAGATACCTAACTTTTACCATGCGCGTATTTAGAATTTAAACGTTCTTCTTACCCTTCATCAGTTGAAAACAACAACAGCAACAACAACATCTGAAATGATAATAAAATTATTATTTTAACATAAAGCGCTCGTTTATCTTGAAAACTTTTCAGCAATAAGTGCAAGAGTTTTCAATTTGTAAATTTTAATTAAACTTTCATAGTGTTTTTCCTGATCTATCACTTATAATGTATGTGCCAGAAACTTTTGCGAGTTAAGGATTTTTTCAACACAAAACTTTTGTAATCAATGCATGTTTTCTCACAATCTTGAACTTTATTCAACCTAAAATAATTATTATAGGCAAAGTTACACATTTAAAATGCCGCAGGCCCGGATGGGGATGAAACTCAGGAAAAAAAGACTCAGCCAATGTGAAACATGGGTTCATTATTTTACTGGCAAAAAAAAAAAAAAAAAAATCAAGGTACGTATGGAACCCTATATATGGGACATACATAACAAATTTCATCAAAATCGGTCAACGCTAAGTGGTAAAAGTGCCCATCACGGCAGACAAAAGTATTTTTTTTGTTCGATTTTTGGATTCTACGTACCTTGAAATGTAAAATTTGGGAGGGGGGGGGGGGTATTTTTTTTCCGTGACGATTCCAAAGGCTAATTATTGAAAATAATAAACCAAAATGTCAAACTGTTTTTGAGTTACGCCAAATTTTCAATTTTTTGAACAAAGGACTATGCCTGATAATCCTGATATCTTAAATTTTGTCGAGACATCATTTGACTTTGTTCCCTCACGACACTGATGAAAATAAGAATGTTCACTTTTGATGGTTTAGAAACCTTTTTCGGAACAAAATAAGAGAACTTTTACATTAAACTTCACCGTTTAAAAACTTTAAATTAAACTTTAGATCCATCTATGTCTGCCTCTAATTTTTTTAAACAAATGAAAATAAAAGTTTTTCCTTATTTTATTTGTACTTTTAATATAACACAAACTATTTGCAACATTCTATCTCAATTTCTTGAGGAATCGACATTTTTGTCAATAAAAGTTACTTCCTGGATTTCCCTACAACCATCCGATTGCCATTGGATCTTCCCCTATCCCTAAAGCTTTTCAAAATTCAAAAAATTCAAGGTATTCAAAAAATAAGGGGTTGACCGGTTATTCTGGGACATGCTGTAGTTAACTTTTGAGCCATTTCAAATTTAAAATAGGTATCATGCTTAAAAATGACTAAATGTGAAGTTTAATATTTTTATAGATGAGTTAAATAAAAAATAAAATACATAAAGTAATGTGAAGGAACAAAAAGAGACGGGAAGACAATTTTCAATATTTGAAAAATGATGAGAAGACCACATAATCTGTATTTAAAATAATATCCATGAAAATTGAAAAATCGTGATACAAAGAAAAAAGCGCAGAAAAGTGAAAAGAAGATAAATTCCGAGTTGTATTAAAAAAATTATAAAATCAAATTTATAGATAATAGATTTTTTCAAAGGTCTGGGTTGTGTTCGGATAAAAATTACAAGTACCAAGTCGTAGTTCTATGAAATATAAACCTCACTCACTTAAAATGGCCAATACGAGGCCCTGGTTGGCTCAATTGGGATCATAGACTCTTCAGTTAATTCTATGATTATAATGAATGATGTCCATACCAAATTACACCGGATAAGGCGTTCGAGATTTATCGTGGTACTAACAGACAAAGAAAAATTGTGCTGATACGACTAGACCTCACTTTGTTCAGCCAAAAATAATCCGTTTCAACTGACAAATCAGTATGACAAAAAATAACAGCTTTTGACCATCTATAAAATCAAATTATTATTGCCATTTTATGTCTTTACTTTGGCACATAGCATCGAAAAGCGTTACGAATAAAAGCGTTACTCTCAAAGTGTTACTTTTAGTTTCTCTCGGGCATATTCGTCGCAATTCCACTTGGGCACCTTCGTCTTAATCCACTCGGGACATAGAATTGAAGGGTGTTACGTTACTTTTTTACTTTAATAGTACACTCAATGTCGACGACTATGAAGAGAGAGAGAGAGAGAGAGAGAGAGAGAGAGAGAGAGAGGTTTAGTGAGCTGTAGACCTCACTCAATGTCGACGACCATGAAGAGGGAGAGAGAAAGAGAGAGAGAGGTTCAGTGAACTGTAGGCGTCACTTAATATCGACGACTATGAAGAGAGAGAGAGAGAGAGAGAGAGAGAGAGAGAGAGAGAGAGAGANTCACTCAATGTCGACGACTATGAAGAGAGAGAGAGAGAGAGAGTGGTTCAGTGAACTGTAGACCCCACTCAATGTCGAAGACTATGAAGAGAGAGAGAGAGAGATAGTGGTTCAGTGAACTGTAGACCCCACTCAATATCGACAACTATGAAGGGAGAGAGAGTGGTTCAGTGAACCAGTGAACTCTAGACCTCACTCAATGTCGACGACTATGAAGAGAGAGATAGTGGTTCATTGAACTGTAGACCTTTTTATGTTGTATTTGTTTAATTTGTAAAGACATAAAACATCCCAATGAGCTTTTCCCCAAATTAATAACTTGCAGTGGCGTCCCGTTAATATTTTGGCCGGGGAGCTACATTATATTTGACAATATCAAAAAATATGAAAACAGAATCATGCAATACCAGGATGCAATAGCAACATAAGCTTACCTTATTTTAGCTTTACGTATATATGTTACAGTAAAAGTAGATAATGTGGTAATTGTATAAAATTACCGGTAATTGTATACATTTACCGGAGTCTTTGGTAAAAGTAGGAAATAATTTTTAAAAATCCTCTATTTCCTACTTTTACCGGTAATTGTATACAATCGCCAGAGGAGCTTGGTGAAAGTAAGAAATACAAATTTCAACAATCGACACGCAAGCCCAGTGCCTTTGTTTACCACGTTTTTTTGTTTTGTTTTTCTTTATTATTTTATCAATATAAGCGTTAAGATAAACGCCCCCCCCCCCGAGAGAGTGNCCCCCCCCCCAGGGGTTAGGAAACGTTTTGATCGGCCATGCCTCGAACCGGTAAATGTAGGAAATTATTCTCAGGAATGGTGCAAGAGCTTGCGCGTCGATCGTTGAAATTTGAATTTCTTGCTTTCACCAAGCTCCTCTGGCGATTGTATACAATTACCGGTAAAAGTAGATAATTGAGAATAATTTCGTACATTTACCAGTGACTTTGGTGACTGTATACAATTACCGTTAATTGTATACAATTACAAATTATCTACTTTTACCGTAACATATATTTACTTTTGTAATACACAGATAAAGAGTTGTTCGCTTTCCCTATAAATTTAAACCTTTTTCAAATAGCTCTTAAGTGTCACCTTCTTTTGCAGTGATTTACACTTCCACATTAGTATTAGTACGGGTCAATGGATTTAAAAAAAAAAACTTTGAAACTTCTATATTCTCTCCATTTCAAAAGAATAATATTTCATTTTGATTTATAAAACACCATTTTACTTCCTCAATATTTATGAAGGAGATTGGAAATTTTTATGATGACCTTTTTCAATTTTATTTGTGGGGTTAACATTTTCTTTTTTCTCGTTCCATCTTTTCCTCTTCTTAATTTTGATCAAGCAAGAATGCAAGAAATGGGGGGAATCCCCCAGGCCCGGGATTTCCTAAGAGGCCCGGTGAGAAAATTATCATAATGACATTTTTCAAGTTTTTTTCTGAATAATAAATAAATCAACTCAAAAGATTTGAAAAATTTTCAGACACACAAAATTAGGAGTTTAGCGATAGTGGGTTATATGGGACAATGATTTTACAATATAGTGCGACCTTTCAGGGCCGGATTAACCTTCCGCGGGTGCTAACTTTCATAGAGCGGGGCCCGTAGCACTTTCACATCGATAAAACATGGTTACCGCTCATGCTAAAAAAAACAATTTGCCTATGTTGCAATACTCGTTTCTTTATTAAGTTCCTACGTAGTATGTACCTACTTGTACTTTCCTAAATTAGATTTTACTACATACTTTCAATTGTCAACCCAGAAATGTCGAAATATCTAGTGTAAGTTGTCAAAGCGCGGGGCACGTAGCACGTGATATAAGTGCTACTATTGTTAATCTGGACCTGCGACCTTTCTGCTTGTACAGTAATCATAAATATTGGTATATTTCGTAAACAGTAACATCTCAAAATCGAATTACGTGTTGCCAAATATGTGTTGCCAAGAAGAAGCGTACACGCCTTTTCACATTAACTACGTGAATTGCCTACTTTTACTATTATTACTGCCTACGGTAATTTTAGAATAAGAATTATAGAGGGACCCGTAAATTTCCCCCCCTCCCGGTCCGGATTTTCACTTTACGGCCCTGATTTTGATTTTCCTTTCTTGTTCTCCAATCTATACCTATAGTTTTCTTTGTTTCCTACACCGAGATAAGTAAAGTAACAATTCAAGCCTTCTTTTAATATACCGACTGTGAGATATTTAATAACATTGAAATTACCTCTTACATCACACATCACGTGGTAAGTTTTTCAAATTTGAGTGATTGAAACACAAAACTTGAATATCACCTCGTGATGCAATAATAAATTGTGGTGCTTGTTTGACATATAAAAACTTTGGTTTTTACCATTAATAAATCCAAATTATTCATGAGATAAAATCAATTCGATTCGATGATTTGATGTGTCAAGCTGGTACATATAAATCATAAAATTCGCAAAAATCATGAAATTCACGATTCTGAAAAATAGTAAAAAAAAATCAATATAATAGATATACCGCATGTGATTCAGGAGGTCAAAACAATTTGAGTCTCACACAGGCATATTTGAATCATTTATATTTTTGTGAATTATTCGAAAACCATGAATCACAAGAATTAATAGTATAGTATAGTCAATTGTATACGAGATTCAGTCGTAAAAAAATAATAATTATG
>CM022878.1:4563582-4577809 GCA_012654025.1 Pachypsylla venusta | reverse complement strand
AATAATAATAATACTGCTTATTTATACTGCTCGAATGAGACTAACGAGTCCCTTTACCCCAGCAGTTAGCTTGTACTATTATTGTGGTCAAATTCTCAATTAATTGAGAGGATAAAATCCTACCTTGGCTGGGGTTCGAACCCGCGACCTCCTGATTACCAGGCGAGCGCTTGACCACTGAGCTACCAAGGTAGATAGGACAAAAATGTTGGACAAAATGTACCAAGGCGTCAAAAGATACCAACTATAAGATTTCTAATAAATGAAGATTTTTCAAATAGGACAAAAATATTGGAAAAATGTACCAAGGCGTCAAAAGATACCAACTATAAGATTTCTAATAAATGAAGATTTTTCAAATAGGACAAAAATATTGGACGAAATATACCAAGGCGTCAAAAGATACCAACTATAAGATTTCTAATAAATGAAGATTTTTCAAATAGGACAAAAATATTGGACAAAATGTACCAAGGCGTCAAAAGATACCAACTATAAGATTTCTAATAATAACAGTAAACCTCTAATTCCATTATTTCTTAACGCTTATCTCTATGGGTTTTATCCATAGAGTCGTAGAGATGAGCAATAAAAGCAGCAGCTGTCGCGCAAGAAGGCTCGGCGGGGCTCAGTCTCATCTAATAAGTTGCTATCCAGAGCCGTCAAGAACTTATCATGTTAGTAACTAGAGTCAGTACCATGTCATTTGCAAATATGTTAGTTATGGTAACCGTAGTTATTTTTATATTAGGTATATATTTATGATTACGGTTGGCAAGATACCACATTTTTATGAAGCAAAACCAAATATAACTTTATGAAAATTTTTACTGACGACCACTCCCATACAACATAGGGTATTTTCAACATCAACAAAAGAAACATTTTCATTTGAACACAAGAAATATTTTTGGTTTATTATTTTCAATAACATTCAATAATAAACTTTAGGAATTGTCAAGAAAAAATACCACCCCTAACATGAGATATTTCCCTTTTCAATGCACGTAGAATACACAAAGTTTTCACTTATCCTGTTGAGATATTTCTCATAGTGGGTGATATTTTTGACCCAAAAATATACATAAAAGCCTATTAGACTGAATATAATAAAAAAAATATATAAAAGCTTACTAGATTGAATATACAGTATGTCCCAGAAGTCCTAGAGCATGAATGACTTGGTATTTTTGAATTCTGATTGATCCTCTCTGTAGCAATAGTTTGCTATTGCGCTTTGCTTTGGCTAGATTGAAACTAGCAAGTGTTTCAGATAGCGGCACCTGTTGTTGACTTATCCGCTATCTGATTGATCCTAGGGATAGAAAAGGGGCCATGGCCATTCGATTGGTGATGGTGAAATCCGGGTTCGATGGAAATGACATTTTTTAAACAAATGTTTCGGTTTCTCAAGAATTTTAAATGGAATAGTAAGAATTTAATTTTTTAATTTAAGAGATGGATTAACTTTCATTTGATCTTTTGGAAAAAAAATAATCAGGGGCGGAGATGGAGGGGTCTATTTTTTTTTTTTCGTTACACCTTGTGTAACGGCCCCGTTTTTGACCTTCGATGTAAATGTTCCACTATTGTGTTCCAAAAAAGTTACTCATCTACTCAATTCATCAAAAGTATATAAAAATCTTTCAATTCAATCAAAATATTTTTTCATCATATACGTAAATTCTTGCAATAATTAATGTACATAATATTATGATGTGACAGGAGTTTTTGAATGTACTTCCTGCTTCCAGTAGGATTTCTATAAGTGAACGTTTAAAAGTGTTAATTTGTTTGATCTGCTTCTGTCTAGAAATAAAATGAAATGAAAAAAATTAAACTTTTTATTCAACTGTACCTATACGAATAGCTAAATTAAATTACATTGCAAAGCTAGTGGAATTTTATCCCTACACAAGTATTATAATATGATTGTATTGGTTTTCATATAGAACTGGGTTAATTAAATGGAATAATATTAATTGCCATACACATATTATGTATCTCTATTTTTCTGCTGCGGTGAAGGAATGGTTTTATCTCTACTGGGTGGTCTTACGTAAAATATGGAAGAAATACTCGTCCACAACCTACAGTCACTAACGGTATCATTTCGGGCAATAATATTATAGGCATTAGCAATACTTTAATACCAAATCCAAGTGGCCGCTTTTTAGAGAAACCCGTTTAAATCCAGTTACTATACAGTCAATATCCTCAGAAGCTCAGTTGGTCAATATCCTCAGAAGCTCCATAAAGGTCGCAGTGATAATTGCGGTTTCAATAGAGCTCTGTAACCAGTGTAATAGTCAAAAATTCCAAAGGTTCATTATTGATGGTTGGCATAAATTCCCGAGTTGACTTTGATAGAAGCAATTGCCTTTGAGGCGTTAGCCTCATGCGCACTCTCCGTGAAGCACGATATTATTATAGGTCTTGTTTAATTTTGTTAAATATACTAATCAAGTGAAAAGCTGAAAAGTTAGTATTATATCTACCTCATTATTATATTGTTTGTTTTAATCTCAGATTACTTATAATTTTTGTATTAAGAAGAGTAGAAGACTCAACCAAGAATAACGTCTCACTTGTCCAATAATATCATTTGAGAAAATATCTTTTCGTTCTCTGTCATACTCTCCATTTCCCTCAAAATTTAGGGCAATCTATGATTAAATTTTTATGCGAATTTATATATTGTTTAATCCACTAGAATAGTCCTGACCTCTTTTCTTATATTTTTCTTTTCGTCTCGTCTGTTCAATCCAAAGTAATGCAAAGTTGACAGTTCTCGTTTTCCTCTGTGACTGATTGTCCATCATTTCCAAAACATATTCAGTTTAAGGTAAGCCCACATAACGCGTTCCCAGAATCAATTCTATCTTGTTCTTGTCTGAATTGATCTTCTCTTTTTCGAATATACCTATTTTTTGTTCGACAAGAATGTTGATTTTTTAAAAAAATCAGAGATTCAATAATGAACCGTTGAAATATTGCCTTTTTTATAAAAGCCAGGCCACCTAAGATTTTTATATATTATACCTATACTATATGTTTTGCATGTGCTTCGCTGCGATTCTGATTTTGCTATTTCAAGGACAATGGAGTTTGGGGAGGGGGAGTATGGGTTTTTGTCCACCCTGTATAGTGCAACCTTTAAGAAACCAAGATTTAAACGTTTCACCAGGGGTCTTAGAGGCATGGTCATTCTGACTTTTTAGTGTTTCCTAAATGTTATTTTGCCCGTTCCGATACCTTTGCGGATAAAGACCTAAAATAAGGACTACACGGCCACCTAAAACTTTCTCGCTTTGAGTTGATATGTTGTTGCGACAAAATTGAAGATAACGGACTGTGACTGTCGGATTTTTGTGGAGAATTTAGAAATTTGGCCGTAACTCGAAAACGGATTGACATATTTTGTTCAAATAATTTTCCTGGGGTCGTAGACCATGATTTAGGGGATGGGTCTATTCCCATTAATTGTTCGTTATCTGCTAACGTTTGGGCTGTGGTATTGGTACAGACAACCCTTACCACATAGGTACACACAAATTTCTGATATATACAAATATTTAATAATCCACCAAAAACACTTCATGTTAAAAGACCTCAAGAGTTGCAATATTCCCCCAGCCAAAAGATATCTACGAGTAATCTATTATCTATGGAGGGCACATCCTGTATTTAGTTTCAGTTTTTATTGTTCCAAAACATATGCCAGAACTAGTTCCAAGTTTCAGTATAATTAATATTATAATAAAATAAATATCAGATGGAAACTGAAATGGAGCAGATATTCCTATTTGAATATTGTTTGCAACTTTTATTCTTTTACCAATACTAACTTCTTGTTTTTTAAATAAATAGATATACAGAGTGAGTCTTGGTAATTCATAAGGTCGATTTTCTCGAAAACAGCTCATTTACCTATCAAGGGAAAAAAACCTTCGGAACATAATAGGTATTAATAAAAAAAAACCTTCGAAACAAAATATTAATCAATTTTATTTTGGGTATCTGGATATTTTTCTCGAAGGTCCCCTTCGAGGTGAATTCCTGGTCAACTTTGTTTTCTCCAAAAGAAATTTTGTAGTTTTGATTGTATTTTATTTAAAGGAAATGTTTTTTGCTTAATATTTTTTTTCGATTTGACATACAATTTTTGAGATAATTTTGTCCTTGATGTATGTAGCATTACGGCATGCCTATTTGCAAATATTCAATATTCGAAACCATTGATAATTCAATAAAGATGCTACATTTCTACCCAAATATTTCAAAATGGGCGACACGACAATCGTTCATACGTTAGATATCTCTTATCAAGGGCATGAATTTTTTTTCGATCAATCGACATTTTCTAAGCAAAAAATATTTCTATTTAAAAAGCAAAGTTGACCTTAAAGTAACCTTGAAGGCGACCTTCAAGAAGAATTTTAACGTCACCAAAATATTTTTACCTAAAATGAATTATATTTTGTTTCGAACGTTTTTTTTTGTAAATTGAACAATCGAACAATGGATTAAAATGACTCACCCTGTATGGGAAATATAAAACATTATGGAATTTCGATGCACCCTGAATGGTTACACACAACTCCGCCGAGTTGAGATTATGATGCAAAGGAATCACGAATCCTTGTCGGGTCAAAATAAATGTTCTGAGTAGTGAGTGGGCATTTACTAATTTAAGGCGTATCTAATAACTTATATATTATGATTTATTGTCGTGCAGTAAATTAATATCGTCAGCTTTTCTTGATGAACATCATGCTGTTATTAGAGAAGTCCCCACGCTACTCTAGGCCTTGACTAAAATGTGACTCCAAAGTTTCGAAGCAAAGTTTCCAATAAAGTTTTGCGTTTGACTGTTAAATTGGACCTGAGGAGTCCGGGGTCTCATCTAATAGTAGTACCACGTTCAGCAATAAAAACTAATGCACTTTGATAGGTCACACTTAAATTTTTCATTGATATGAAATCTATCAGAATATGTGACCACCCTGTATAATGCTAATAAAGAAAAAAAAAAAAAAAAAAATCAGAAGAATGCTTATACAAAAGAAAAGAATGTCAGACTAGTTAATTTTATGCAAATGCTTTTATGGGAAGAAAAAATAATTTTATGAGAAGATAAATTGCTGGTTCGTATTTAAAAATCCAAAGTTCTCGGTATTTTTGGACACCCTGTATAAAATAGAATGCACCATAAGAACTGCATCAAAAATAAAAATAATGTACTTTTATATTTTCTAGAATTCAAACTGGCGACCACAATGTATATTATAGCTTGTTGTGTAGCAGTCCATCGATCGCGAAAAACTTTCATACCATAATTACGTAGAGGACTCAATTTTTTCAAAAAATATTACAAAAAAATAAATAATTGAATAAATTTTGATTTCAGATACCTACTTTTATTGAAAAGTTGATGATAGTCTGTATTGAAAAGTTGATGATGATCTCAAGACATGCGACAGGTAAGAAGACACCATAAAATTTTCCAGGAAGCGATCTCTGAGATTGTTAATAACTAGGTGTTCGTTAGTTCAGTTATTTGGTCGGGTTTAATATTGACAGTATAAGGAAGTGTTATTGAGAAGACTTTAATACCTGATTAGCGGAATTGTTTACTTTTTTTAGTGGAATTTTGTTCCTTCAGAGGACATTTTAGTAGAATGTTTTACTTAGGGAAATTTTCAGGGGACTTGTTTTAACTATCATGAACAGAAGAATAGGGAGGGAATGTTCTCTCACACTAATAAAAATATTCTCGTTTTAATGCGATAGAAATACAACAGTTTTGTGTATCATAATTTTCAATTAATTGTTGTATTGACCGTGACTCGCCCGTTTGAGCGTGTCATGAGTGTGGGCCTTAAGTAACTTCAACGTAAACTTGGTAATATTGGTAGCTAAACTCAACATTGTACATGTTGTATATCATTTTTTGTATGAAGCTAATATATAAACGTAATTTTAGGGGAAAGGTGTTCTTTTTTTTTGTAGAATTTGGAGCATCATCTGACACTGGGTACAAGTACCTAACTGACATGGAAGTCAGTATGGATCAGCTCTATTCGTGTTATCTATGCGTTGTCTCAATTTGTGTGGGCAAAAACCAAATCGAGTTGATAACTAGGGTGTCTAACGTATATCACCAAAAAGAAAATAAGCATGCAATCCAAGATTGCTAAAAATGCAATAGAAGTTGATTTTTGGCTCACCAGACTAATATTTCATTTACAATTTTCACACTACTACCAACAGAGCAATGTCTGTGCAACAATTTAGTTGAAAAATAGAATTTTTATGTTTTCTAGCTCTTTGACCTAAATGTTTAAGGTCAGTATAACCATAGATGACCTTACTTTTTGAGTTCCAACAGAGTAGCAGAGAAGTCAAGGAAACATCCTGCCAGTCATTTGAATCTATATACAATATAAAAGAGAATTATATGCTGTACGTGTGTATGTATGTTTGTTTGTCCGGAATTGTTTGGTCAGAAGGGTAGGAGATATCGAAAAATTGATAGGAATGGACCCCCCACCCAAAAAAAAACCATGGACTACAACTCCAGAAAAATTATCAGAATTCAACAAAGTTGAGCCTTTTTTTAATTACGGCGAGTTTCCGATTTTTGAAAAAATCAGCAAGTAATGTGGCCCAATATCTCAAATTTTGTAGCTACAACATATCAACTCAAAGCTCTTAAACACTGCACCTTGATCTAACATAAAATTATTTTGATTCTATTTTTTATTTTATTATTTTGATTTCGAAACATGATGTAATTTAGACCTTAATTTAAGACAAAGTTTGCGAAAATATTTTTTAATTTTTTTTGGGGAAGAACAATACTTTGGTGGGTGTACAATTAAATTACAAACAAAATATATTTATAGTTTATTCCCTTTTGCCCCTAAGGAGTAGCCGCCACCGATAATGCAAACCAGCCTTCGTAGGCTTACTATTTCTTTGACACATCAATAAACATTAAACAAGCAGTTCTTATTAGGTAGTTTGGGATTATTCCTTATCAATTGAAGGAAACAGGATGTCCGAATCTGAAGCGTGAAATAAAGCCTGATGTACGAGTATCACGAAGTAATCTCCATGTGTCGTGCGTGCAGGGGTTTCACAAAAGTTAATTAAAACTTTCACTAGCAAAAAATAAGCAAAGTCGAAAGTTTATAATATACTGATGGAGAAAAAAAACTTATATTCCATGAAAAATGCTGACAGGGCGACCTTCCCCATATCCTCTTATTCTTTCTGTAAAACTCTAAATAATATCAATTAATTTGATGATTATGATTTAATTATACAATATTTTGGCCAATAAATGTTTAAAGGACATTATAGTATTACAAGAAAATATTGGAGGACATTATAGTATTTTTTTTTTNAAACAAATTTTTGACCCGAACAACATTCGAATATTAAATCTGTCCTTTAAAACTTTTGCCAATCCCATTGTCTACACGTAGTTTGTTACAAATAAATTTCTTTAGGTAATTATTAAAGAAAGAAGAAAACAAAATTTACAAGAAAAAAAATCTCCACGAATAAAAGGCTTCCATTTCCTTTTCGAGAGTAGGTGTTAGTAGTGTACTGCCTTCGTGCTACCATTTTTTCTTAAGATGTTGCACATAATTTATTATTTTGAAATTTCAAATGAAAACCACGTCTCAGATTCTTTCAGTGATAAAGCTCATTAACACTGGAGAATGATCTCCTACCTATTTTCAAATGTGGAATTGTCTTTTTAATCTCTCATCAAAGAAAAGGAATATTTCTATCTCCTATCAAAGAAAAGGAATATTTCTATGTCCTATTAAAGGAAAGGAATATTTTTATCTCTTAAAAAGGAAAGGAATATTTTATCTCTTATCAAAGAAAAGGAATATTTTTATCTCTTAAAAAGGAAAAGAATATTTCTATCTCCCATCAAAGGAATATTTTTATCTAATATCAAAGGAAAGGAATATTTTTTTTCTTATCAAAGGAAAGGAATATTTCTATCTCCTATCAAAGGAAAGGAATATTTTTATCTAATATCAAAGGAAAGGAATATTTTTTCTCTTATCAAAGGAAAAGAATATTTCTATCTCCTATCAAAGGAAAGGAATATTTTTATCTCCTATCAAAGGAAAGGAATATTCAATAAAAAGTGGAAAAAAATATTTTCCACTTTTTATTGAAAATTCTCTCAGGCTACTGTCATAGTCATTATTTTACACAATTCAGGAGTTCGCATTCTCTAAACCACCATTTAAAATATGAAATTATATCTTAACTTTATCGAAATTTAAACTAAAACCTCGCCGAAGGTTGCTTAACTTTCTTTAAGTTACAAAATTATTTAATTGACGTTGGCACTGCGTGAACATTTCTCAATGGAAATTTAGATTTAAATGTAAGTTGTTTTTGAGGGGGGTCTCAAACTTTAAGAGAAAATTAATGTAAATATGTACCTAATATTTATATTTTTAGCTTCTAACAAATGTATATACTTATCCCAATATACAGAGTGTTCGAAAAGTCCCGGAAGCTATTTTTTTATTTTTAACGGCTAATGATAGAGAAATTTTATATGTAGTTTTAACACAAATTAATCTATTTGTTGGTGTAATTTTAATTTCTACAGGGTTTCTCAAAAGTGGTTAAACAGACACCAACTTTCGATTTTTAAATTGAAACCCCTATTTTTTACTTCATATTCAAATTTTACGTCAAATTCTACACACAACCGACTCCTCACTCGATACTTTGATCAAACGGATCTCTGATCAAAACCACCCAATCTTTGATTTTTCTTCGAAATAAAAGTGATAAAAACAAGAGTGTAATACATCAAATCAGTCAAGTTTTTTGAAAGATAGAGACTTGAAATATAAAATTTTCAAGTCTCTATCTTTAGCCGTTAAAAATGAAAAAATCCTTTCCGGGACTTTTCGAACACTCTGCATATTAACAATTTGTAAATGGAAAAAATTATTGTGACATTGTGAAATTTGCAAATTTCGAACACAATTTCAGTTTGTCAAAATTTATAATTTCATTTTTGAAACCCTTGAAAATTTTATATTTATTTGAATATCCACGCTTTGTGTTCCTTTGCGATTTTGCAAAATTCGCAATATTCTCTACCTGTCAAAATAATTAGCGATTTTCTTAATGGGATTAACTAGTAATCATTTGCTAGTTGAATTAAATTTTCTGGTTATTGTGACAGGTAGATTACATTTATGTCATCAGAGAAAATTGTGAACTTCGCAAAATTATATTTCTGGCAAAAAATACCCCCCCCCCCAAAAAAATGGATTGGGGATTCTCGTGACGATTCCAAATCTGGGGCGTAGTCAGAATTAGACTCTAAATTTGACATACCTACCAAATTTGAAGTCTCTGGCTCTTACTATTCTCTTTTTAGACAGGATTAATGAAAACCGCTTTAAATCGGTAAAAACCGCCAGTGGTATATTTGATTGAACCCAGAGCTAACTGATACCCAAAATATGACATACATACAAATTTTCAAATCTCTACCATTCTCTTTTTTTAGACAGCAATACTGAAAACCGCTAATCAATGAAAGCATTATCACGAAAATCGGACCTAAGTTTCCGGACTTAGGAACGATATAGTGGACTAAGATTCCTTCATGGAATAATGTTCAATACTTTTGATAATCTGGGAAAAATTGTATGTAGAAACCAACATTTTTGAAATAGTGATTTCCTCAGTTATCAGAAATTGTGTTGCCTAAATAAAAATAACAGTGACGTAAATACCTAGGAAAACAAAGGGCGTGTGTTCGGGTCATCATGGATATTATATCTCCTCTTTTTCATTTCATGAAATCTTACTTAATTCAAGTGAATCAAAACAGTCTTGCTTGCTAGTCAAGTGAGGACACTTATCTTTTCAGTTGGAGATCGGAAGTTCGATTCCCGCCCGAGGTGGATTTTCCTCAAAAACATTAATTCTCAGATCGACTATTTTTTTCTTCTTATCCTATAAAAAGGAAAATATAGTAATGGACTGAGATATTCGATGTCCAGTTTTCAACAACCAAACACGTTTTGCTAGGTATATAGGTCACTGTTAATTTAGGCAATATAGTTTATGATAATTGAGGAAATTACAATTTCAAAAAAGTAGATTTCTACCTACATTTTTTCCTAAATTATCAAAAGTACAGAACACATAAATGAATACACCCCGTATACGCTCTCGCCCAAGGGTATGTTTCATTTTCTCGCCTTCGCATTATACACTCACTCTTTCACACACTCATCATTCACATCATTCTTGGACACACAATCATCACGAATACACGGTCATCAGTCACTTAATTAACACAAATATCATTAACTCACTCATCACTTTCTTAAAATCATCATCTCCTCTCTTTTCCACTCACTATCACAAACAGCGTCAGTGATTGTTCCATACTTCTTGGAACATAGAGAAGGAACTTTAGTCCACTGTGTCAGTTCTAAGTGTAGAACCTTAGGTCCGATTTTCGTGATAATGGTTTCATTGGAATACTCGTTAAAAAAATATACCAAACCATGAGTCGAAATTTCCATGTAAAATCCTATGGGACAAGGACAAGTACAGAAAGTGCAAACCCTGTATACGAGTATGTAACACAAATCAAAATATTTGCAGTATTTTCTGCTTTAGTTAACTTTAAAACGTGAAATATTAAATTTCTAAGGTTGGTATTTCTCATGGTAGTTTGAAGAGATTCATTAAAACTTAAATGTATTATTTTTTCCTCAGAATTATTGGAAATAATGAAAAACAAATTTCTCCGGTTTTCCGAAATACAAATTATTAGTATGTCAAAACAGAATGAAAGTTTGAAAATCTTTTATATTTTAAATTTTGATTTTCTTTAAAAATTACTAGTTATACATAAATTATTTACATTTTAGTAATATTCTTAAGGGACAAAAGAAAAAGGAAAATTTCAAAATCGCGACGTCTGCTTCGTTTCATGCTAAACGCTAAAGTTTAACTAATGTTATTATGAATAAGAGCTTTATTATGCTGTAATGTCGCAGAAGCTTTGGAATGATGAAGGCTTTTCTCTTTGTTGAATAAAAATAGAATTTTCTATAAAAACGAGAGGTTTCTTGATGTTTTCATTGAATTTTCCTCTTATTATTTACACTTGATAAAACAACAGGCTTCTTGTTGTTGTTATTTCACGAGCGTTATTCACTGTTGTCATAGTTTTTTAGTGAAAATAAATTTTCATCACAACGTGCAGACGTTTGTCGATTCTGACCTCTACTTGTTAATCTGAGCGCACGGCAGTGCGCCAGGCCAAGTTCCAGAAAGCACCAGTGTATCTTTACACGAAGCAATTCACCAGGTTTTTCACACCGTCAGATATCCGGTTCTACAAGGGATAGATCTCAATTCTCTTAAAGTAATACCGACTTTACACTTGGCCAGTTTGTAAAAAGGTAGTACGAGTATTTTACGAATCCCCTTAGAAAAAACTGACCAAGTGTAAAGTCGGTATTACTTTAAGAGAATTGAGACAGAAAATTTAAGTGCGGGATAAACAGCACCAACAATAAACTTGGCCCCAATAATAGATATCACTACTTTCATGGGCAGAATTTTTTGGTTGAATAAGTGGAACTTGGCCTTTTTTCAATGATAATTTTTTGTGAGATATATGTTAACTGTAGACTATAGGTGAATCAACCAATTAGCAGACCATGTGAATGCATGTTTCAAAAGTCATTCATCTATGGTTTATGGTTCCACGCAGTGCTCCGCGGTAAAAAAACGAACTTAAATATTGTGGGCGCAAAATCACTATTGGAAACATGTTTCTTCAAATCTCTTCCCTAACTTTTGACGATAGGTTTTTCAACAAAAAGTACTCACATTTCAAAGATTTCAAAAATGAACATAAAACTTTTCCAATTTCATTTTGAAAAGGTCAAGAACCCCTCCCCCCCCTCAAAGTGAGTACGTCACCATCTGTTACATTTCATGTGCTCCTTCCTTTTCTTGTGGCAAGAAAATTAATTTAATTCTTCTTCCAACATATTTTCTCCGTCTGTTTTTTTTACGAATATTAGCTGTAATTCGTCTTCTTTTAATTTGAAGTCAAACGAATTGTGAAATGTAATATGTCATGTTCGGAGAGACATGCAAGAGTTGAAAGCTGTTATGTTTGTTACAATGTTTTTCAACTCATTCTTTATATATGGAAGCCCACATGCACCATCATTTTTGCCTTTTAAATATAAAAATATGTTTCCTGGGTAAAATACGCGATAATATTTAAACTGACATGAAGGTGGTATCACATTATTCGTCATGATTCCAAAATTTCGGCACTATTTATTTGATGTATAGTTTGATGAGACTTTCAAATAAATTTTTGGCCATTCCACAGATTATATTTGTTGTGTATTACAATATGGCAATCAGATATGATCTGTAAGAAATATGATTTTTATATGTTCACTTTTTCCAATACGATTTCTGATCGAAAGTTAATTTAGTTTTTCTTCTCTTTACACAGACGCCACAGAAATATTTTTTAAAGGTATGGGTAAGACTAATGAAATAGTTTTCAAAAACGATCAAACTATGTCAAACGTGTTTGTCATGCGTACCCTATCAGACTATTTAGACAAGTTTTGGTCAAATACAATCTAATAGCGAATTTGATCAAACATATTTGTCGATCAAACTGTTTGGTACTGTTGAAGTCAAAATATTTGTCATTATGACAAATTGTGTGATCCCACCTTTATAAAGGCGAAAGTGTGTAGAGGTATTTTACATAATATGTCTGGGAGGTTGTTACTCGTGAGAACAATATTACATACGTTCATATTATCTGACTATGATAATAGCGAGAAGTAAAAAATTATTTTCATCTATTTTGAAAACGAAATGTTTTTTTACCCTCCATTCGATAGAAACTTGCAAACCAGCTACCCACATTGACCTGACCCAGCCTGGGCTGAGCCAGAAAAAAAGCCATCATCACAAGGGCGCGAACCCACGCGGACACCCACATGGTGCAACCTCGGTACGCACGTAATTCATTACGCACGTAATGAAGATGCATGTAAAAATATATTGGATCTGAGCGCACGACAGTGCGCCAGGCCAAGTTCCAGAAAGCATCAGTGTATCTTTACACGAAGCAATTCACCAGGTTTTTCACACCGTCAGATATCAGGTTCTACAAGGGAGAGATCATCGAAATTTTGAACATACATTCCGTAGCATAGTACAACATTTCAAGATAAACTTCAAAAGTTAATTCTAACCCGGCCGGGAGATACGTAATTTCAAAGTTTGCACTTTTGGATACTCACTGACTGACTGACACATTGACTGATTCACTCATCATGAAAAGTTTCAGGCACTTCCCGTATACTTAGAGCGCTAAATTTGTAAAAAGGTAGTACGAGTATTTTACGAATCCCCTTAGAAAAAACTGACCAAGTGTAAAGTCGGTATTACTTTGAGAAAATTGAGACAGAAAAACGTGCAATAATAAATTTAAGAGCGGGATATACAACAGGAACAATAAACTTGGCCCCAATAATAGATATCACTACTTTCATAGGCGGAATTTTTTGGTTGAATAAGTGGAACTTGGCCTTTTTTCAATGATAATTTTTTGTGAAATATCACTACTTTTTGTAAGATTACTACGAGTATATGTAACTGATTATATTTAGCCGTTATTTCTTCATTTTATCTTCTTCTTCTTTTCGATTACACAACATATCGGAAACCAGCAAATTTCTATGTAAATCGGATCCAAATGTCCAATAAGATCTTACACCAAATTATTAATAAAGTAGGTAATATGCACCACAAAGCAAATAAAAACAGAAATATTTATAGTGTATCTTCTTCCCTGAAGTTATAACACTGTGAGTTAACGAGTTTGAATTTTGATATTTGTGGATTCATTTGAATTTAAGTCTCTCTACCTTCATGCAAGATTTCAGCGTCTTAGCAGTTGAAAATAGATTTCGTGCATTTTCCTCCCTGAAACGGAACCGTTTTGAAACACTGGTAGTCAAAAAATGAATATATTTATTTTCCATTTAATTGCATGTAAATATCTTCCTTCATGCAAGATTTCAGCGCAAGGGCGTAGCCAGCATCTGGCCTAGGGAGGGGCAGCTGAGATTTTCATGTCGGGAGGGGCGGG
>CM022878.1:4542675-4559830 GCA_012654025.1 Pachypsylla venusta | reverse complement strand
GTAGAACGTGTTGGGAGTAGTATTGGGTTAGGTTCCAAAAAAAATAAAATGCGTGTTGAAGTCTGCGCAAGGTTAGGCTGGGTCGCAGACCCAGCCTAAACTCAGCAGACTGAGTTTAGGCTCCCAACACGTTCTACACAGCTTAACAACCCGTTACTACTCCCCATGTTCTACATATGGGTTAACAAACGTGTATGTAATATGTATTCTATGTGCATACTCCGATCGCGTTTAAGCGGTTGTACTTCGGTGATATGATTATTAATGTGGGAGTCAGATTTATTATCATTTTTTTCTCTCATCTTCTCGAAACGAAGTTCGGGTACTCAGCTAGTCTTTAATATTTTTTAGTCAAGTGAAGATGTAGTAATTTTCAACCTTCGTTAATAAATTAATTAGTTAATATCGAATCGTATGAATGATTTTTATTTTTCAATTTAAAAGCTAAGTTGTTCTCACCGAGTAACATAGTTTCAATTATACTTCTTAAAACAGAATCCGTGAATAGAGTTAGAACTTTCAGATTCATTACATGTGGAGGCGCCATCGTGGCCATCGGTTTCGATGGTACCTAGCCATCGGTCTTGTTGTCCGTTGTATAATTTCATCATACATTTATTCTTGCATTCTAGGAAGAACTTAGGTCATATAAATTGTATGCATAAATATATAAATTGGTCATATAAATTGTAAGGGTTGAGTGGAAGTGGATTCCTCAGGAATCAACCCCGCCCTTTGAATTAACTTTTCTCTCTCTCTATTTACTTTAATTCCCCCTTTTTCGCTCTTTCTTTTCACCCTATCTTTATTTAAAAGTTAATTAAATAAAGAGTTAAATAATAATAATATGCTGTAAAATCTATTCAACACATGAACATGTGTTACTTCTATTCATTCGTTTCTTTCGTTGTTATTTATACTTTTAGCCCAAGTGGACTCGGCCCGTGAGGATGTCAATTCGCTTCTCCCAATATAAATTATGATTTATTTTGCTTCATGGAAGTTATTAAATAAGACAACGATCATACCGCGTTGAATACACCAGTTCCCGTCAGATCACTGAAGTTAAGCAACGTCGGGCGTGGTCAGTACTTGGATGGGTGACCGCTTGGGAACACCACGTATCGTTGGCTCATTTTTCCGGCCCAACCGAGGCTGGGTGAGGTCAATGTGGGTACCTGCTTTGCAAGTTTCCAGCGAATGGAGGGTAAAAACCCCGTCTTGAATGACCAATAGAAGTTAAAAAGACGTTAAACCAAATGAAAAAAAAAAAAAAAAAAAAAAAAAAAAAGTTATTAAATACCATCTGCATTCATTACATTGAACTAAATATATTATTTTATACAAACAAAGTGCAATCTCTATTTTCTCTCTTCTATTTTCTACTTTCGTTTTTCTTTTAACTTAAAACAGCAAGTTCATATTTATCCGCCAGTAAAATGTTGTATATTACCAAAGTTATCTGTATATCTGTACCTATTTCTTATTTTGTACTTCAAACTTTACTTTCTTATAATTTCATAACAAGTTTTTTTTTTTTTTCAAAAACTTTTTATTTGACTTGAAAAAGATCCCTTTGATGTATTTAAGGTTATTAAATAAAGGGTACGGAAAACCATACTATACGATATCTTCCTTTATTCTAGAAATTTTGCAGTCTCCGAATGATGCCGCTGGCATTTGATGAAAATATTATATCAATTAGCAGTGACAGCCTTCGGCTGTTATCACAGCTCTCTAGTGAAAATATAATATAAATTAGATTTAGCAGCCTTCGTCTGTTGTCCCAGATCTATAATGAAAAAAAAAAAAAANTAAAGAAAATATATATATATATATTTGAATTACATTTGACAACCTTCGGTTGATGCCACAGCTCCCTAGAGTAAATATTAGATTTGGTAGTTTTCGGCTGTTGTCACAGTTTGTTAGTGAAAATATATTAAGGGCCCCCTAGTGGAGATAGCATTATAAGACCCAAAATTTGTCAATAATAGGTTTCACAGTGTGATTATTTTAAATTTCATCAAATTTGCAGTGATAATGCCATTTTTCGATAAGTGAGCCGAATTTGAATTTTGGTGCCCTAAAATGCCCCAACATGAAAATAGCCCCAAGAGGTCCAAAATTTGTCGATGATATGTTACAAACATTTACATAAACATAGCCTCATGAGGTTTAATTTCGATGATATTCTACAAGCAGTCCCTGTTTTAAATTTCATCGAAATTGAAGTGATACTGCCGCCTTTAGTGAAGTCACCCGAATTTGAGGTTTTTGTGCCCTAAAGTGCCCCTAGCAGATAATAGCCCCATGAGGTCCAAAATTTGTAGATGATATTTTATAAAGTCACTGTTTTAAATTTCATCAATATTGGCCACTTTTAGAGGAGTGACCCGAATTTCAGGTTTGGTGCCCTAAAGGACCCCGAGATAAAGATAGACCCACGAGACTCAAAATTTGACGATATTATGTTACATAGAGTGTCTATTTCAAATTTCATCAAAATCGGGCTTGCCCTCTGGGTTCTTGAGAGCCACTCCGAAATGACCCCTTTTGAAACATAAATGGACTGCACCTGGAGCTATTTCCAATTTTAAGGTTTTGATTCGAATCATGAACTCAAGGAATATTAGTACCAAATTTCATCCAAATTGGACCAATAATAAAGTCTGTGGATGCGACAACAAGATTTGAAATAAAATGTATAATAAGAGAAATATTAAACTGTCTCCTAATGATATAAAAAGTATAATACGGGAAATATTAAACTGTTTCGTAATGATATAAAATGTATAATAAGAGAAATATTAAACTGTTTCGTAATGATATAAAATGTATAATAAGAGAAATATTAAACTGTTTCGTAATGATATAAAATGTATAATAGGAGAAATATTAAACTGTTTCGCAATGATAAAAAATGTATAATAAGAGAAATATTTAACTTTTTCGTAATGATATTAAATGTATGATATTTAGCCAGCGTCTATGTCACGTTGAATACACCAGTTCCCTTTGTATCACTGAAGTTAAGCAACTTCCAGCGAGATTGTACCATTTGGGTGTCCACGTGGGTTCGCGCCCTCGTGATGCTGACTATTTTTCCGGCCCAACCTAGGCTGGGTGCGGTCACTGTGGGTAGCTGGTTTGCATGTTTCCAGCGAATGGAGGGTAAAATCTCGAATGTCCAATAGATGTTAAGCAAAAAAAAAAAANAAAAAAAAAAAAAAAAAAAAAAAAAAAAAAAAAAAAAAAAAAAAATGTATGATAAGAGAACGTTAAATTCTGTTCATTTTGTAAATTTTTATTTTCCGCATAGCATCAAATGAGATATACAGGGTTGCTTGGGTCAAATCATCCTAACCCGTCATGACCAGTATATTATTGTATAGCACCTGTTCTACGCATAAGAACGACTTTCAACACCAGTTCCAGCCAAGGGCCATCAAAAACCTCTTTCTACCATTTTTCCAAACCTGTGAGTCTAGAAATGGGAGAACAGTTGTTTTTAGGAGAACAATAGTAGGTATATCCTTGTGCTCGTAATAAATCAAATCAGTTGCTATGGATTATAACGTCAATATGTTTTAGCCGTACTTAGTGCCAGTAATCTCCTTTGTCCCCAATTCTGTGATTTTGCTCGCAATAATGAGGGCATTGCTCAAAACTTGAAAACGTATATGAAAACGTTCTCGTTCATTTTTTACCTTATTGTTTTTTATTCTTATAGTTAAATAATTTAGATAAGTCCTTAAATAGATTTGTGCATAGTTTCTCTTTCAGATATAAATATTCCTTGAAAGTAGTAGCTGAGTAGATAATAATATAGATCCTGGATTTTTATTAAATCAGTTTCCCTGTGAAAAAATCATTTTATCTATACTTATAAAGCCCAGTTGGTATACTGACTGATGTACTGACTGATAATCAACGTAGCTCCACGATGGCTAAACGAGAAACTTGGCGCAAAGGTCCCTTTTAGTATCCTGTGCGTAATAAGAAAGGGGAAAAAATAAAGTTCAAGTGGGGGCAAGTTACCGCCAGAAATGACGCTATTTAGCGGATCTTTGCTTTTTCTGGGCAAACTAAAAGAGATAACGTAAAATTACTGAGAATAGACCCCCCCCAAAATAGTATATAAGGACCCCATAAAAAATATAAAATTTGAAATTTTCCGGTTTCTCCCCGAATTATGGACAAACGGTCCATAATTCGGGGAAAATCGGAATTGAGAAGTATCACTTCGGGTTGAGCGAGAAAGCTGAAATATTATACGGTGTTCCGCTGTGTAAAAAGTAATATCTTTGAGTAAATTGAATTTTCTAGATAGGAGCCGTGTTCACTCTGGGGGTCGGTTTCACCAAAAATCTAAAATTGAGAAGATTTAATTTCGTGATCTCGAAATTGTTGTTGAATTTTTTAACCGTAGGGAAGCACGGGAAAACAGCTAATATGCTATAATATACAAAAATAATAGGAGAGGCCCTAACCTTATTATTGAAATTTAGACATGAGTTCTAGTATCAACGAAAAGAAATAAAAAAAAAGGTTCAGAGGGAACACTGTATGTCAATTAAAGAGTGAATTCTTTACCGTTTTATGTGTAGCCTTTCTAGAAGGAAACACATAATGCCCACAATGTTAAATTTATAGCCTAGAAATTATGTTACATTTATTTTTTCTCTTAAGGAAATAATTTACTTTGCAGTTTATTTTCTAAACGCAACAAAACATTAAAGTTATTATTTTTACTACGATATTAAAAGTTCTGTTCATTATAAAATGCTTTTCAGCTTCTATAAACTGTTGGACGCGAATACTTCAGAAATCAATATGCTTCTGCTGTAGGGAAACCTAAATCTTGAGTATTAACTATTGTTTGGATTACCCTCCAGGAATAAATAATTTATAACTGTATGCAAGGCCGGCTGTACCATATAGGCGAACTAGGCAACCGCCTAGAACGGCAAAATCAAAATGGAATTTTATTTTTAGCGGGATATGAAAAAAAAAAATCAGCTTCAGTTCGCTTGGCGAAATATTATTATATAATTTTGGATTGCACACCTGATGTAAGTCATGTAGAGCAAATGTTACATTCTTGAGTGAAAAATTCTAACTAAAATTGTGTGGATTTAACAAAAAGGACTGTGAATTGTTTCAATATTAACCAGAGGAAAATTCATGGCCAGATTTTGATTGAAATTTGTGCAAAAATCATGAATTTGTGAAAAATCTATTTATGTTAATTAACGAACAAATTAAATATTATATTCAGGGGGCGGCAAAATTAATTTTGCCTAGGGCGGCAAATTCTCTTGAGCCGGCCCTGACTGTATGACGTCAGTTTCAAATTTACAAGAAGACTGATATAATCATTATTATCTCATGATTAAAGGTGATATATTTTTTCTTTAAATAAAAGATAGTGCCTAACCATTTTTATTTGGTAATACTTGGTGTAACAAAAGTGTCCCAGTTTCATATGATCAAATAATTCAAATTTATAAATTAACTAGCTGTTTGCCCGTGCTTCGCTACGGCAAGGCCCGACAAGAGGGGGGAGGAAATGGGGGAATCCCCCCAGGCCCAGGATTTCCTAAGTGGCCCGGTGAGAAAATTGTCATAATGAATGTTTCTGAATAAAATAAATAAATCAACTTAAAAGTTTTGAAAAATTTTCAAACACACAAAATCAGAAGTTTAGCGATAGTGGGCTAATATGGGAAAATGCTTATTGCAGGACACTGATTTTAAATTATAGTGCGACCTTTCAGCTTGTACAGCAATCATAAATATTGGTATATTTTGTAAACATTAACATCTGATAATCGAATTATTTGTTGCCAAGAAGAAGCGTACACGCCTTTTCACATCAACTAAGTAAATTGCCTACTTTTACTTTTATTGCTGCCCATACGGTGATTTTAGATGACAGAGTAATAGAGAGGCCCGTAAATGATTTCCCCCGGCCCGGATTTTTTGTCTACGACCCTATGAAATTCAACAACAATTTAAAGATTGCGACATTAAAGCTTCTCAAGTTTTGATTTTTGGTGAAACTGACCCCCCAGAATGAGCACGGCTCCTATTTAGAAAATTCAATATTTTACTTAAGGATATTACATTTTTTGTTCGTGCGTATAACAATATATAGATAGCACTCGTTGACTGTATATTGTGTTATGCATTAATCAGGTCAAATGACATTCAGTATCCATAGTTCAGTTATGCTGTAATATGAAATGGTACATGATTAATAATATCAAATTTTGAGGGGGGTATTTTTTTTGTTTTTGTGACGATTCCAAGGGTTCATTGGGCGGAGCGAAGCGTAGCCTTATACTCCCTACAAACTGCAAACTTTTGTTACCCTACTCCTCCGAAACTACTCGACCGATTTTTACCCAATTTTTTTCTTCATATTCTGCATATAACCAAGGGTGCATATATCTATTTTCAGAACGATATCTTAAACCGTTTCCGATTTTTCGACCGATTATTTTGCGCTTTAAATAGGACCTACTACTCAACGGCACGATGCAATCAAGAAGGGTGCGGTATTCTCAAAAAATCTTGTTTTAACGGAATAATGGCTTAAGTTTATGTGGTGCGCAAAAATTCGGGGTGAAACGGATGGCTCCGCCCGTTTTTGTCCACGAACACACCTAGTTATATATTCCAAGGGTTCCAAAAAAGAATATTATTGAAATGGACTTATGGAAGTGTGAACAAGAATCATTTAAACTTAAAAGAATACTTCCAAGGCACCCAAGTGCATGTCGGTCGACTAAGGTCTAAAAGCGACTAATTTCCATTACCCATGCAGAAAGCAAGGAGAAGCTTCTGCGGTATCCCTAAAGTTTCTTTAATATCAACAACTCCTGACGAGTTGTTTCGAACTAGCCCCACGGCTGTTAACCTATGATGATGATGATGAACCTCAACAAGTCAGGATCGAGTCTCCTGGATACAGCTCCTGTATGTCCATTACCTAAACAGTAAGAGCCGTACTTCTATTAATATCTGTTGAAAGAAATTGAAGTCAAAATGCAAAGCAAAAGTATGCTACAGACACCCCATTATGTTTTTTTTTTTGAATTTTCATTCCGTCGTTTTCTTTGTTTAACCTGAATTGAAAAAAAAAAAAAAAAAAAAATGGGAAAATTGCTTTTCATAAATTCAAACTCGTTGGATCCCGGCGATAGACTATTAGACGTTCAGACAATTTCTATGAAATATATTCAAGCTTAGGACTAAATGAGTGTGTGTAAATATAAAACATTATTTATAATGAGATGCCTAAGGACTGTGTATTAACAAGTGAAAAGAGAAATGTCATACATATATATACAAAAAAAGAAAACAAGTGAAAAGAGAAATGTCATACATATAGATACAAAAAAAGAAAACAAGTGAAAAGAGAAATGTCATACATAGATACAATCAAGAAAACAAGTGAAAAGAGAAATGTCATACATAGATACAATCAAGAAAACAAGTGAAAAGAGAAATGTCATACATAGATACAATCAAGAAAACAAGTGAAAAGAGAAATGTCATACATAGATACAATCAAGAAAACAAGTGAAAAGAGAAATGTCATACATAGATACAATCAAGAAAACAAGTGAAAAGAGAAATGTCATACATAGATACAATCAAGAAAACAAGTGAAAAGAGAAATGTCATACATAGATACAATCAAGAAAACAAGTGAAAAGAGAAATGTCATACATAGATACAATCAAGAAAACAAGTGAAAAGAGAAATGTCATACATAGATACAATCAAGAAAACAAGTGAAAAGAGAAATGTCATACATAGATACAATCAAGAAAACAAGTGAAAAGAGAAATGTCATACATAGATACAATCAAGAAAACAAGTGAAAAGAGAAATGTCATACATAGATACAATCAAGAAAACAAGTGAAAAGAGAAATGTCATACATAGATACAATCAAGAAAACAAGTGAAAAGAGAAATGTCATACATAGATACAATCAAGAAAACAAGTGAAAAGAGAAATGTCATACATAGATACAATCAAGAAAACAAGAGAAAAGGGAAATGTCATACATATAGATACAACCAAGAAAACAAGTGAAAAGAGAAATGTCATACATAGATACAATCAAGAAAACAAGAGAAAAGGGAAATGTCATACCTAGATACAATCAAGAAAACAAGAGAAAAGGGAAATGTCATACATAGATACAATCAAGAAGACAAGAGAAAAGAGTAATGTCATATATATAGATACAATCAAGAAAACAAGAGAAAAGAGAAATGTCATACATAGATACAATCAAGAAAACAAGAAAAAAGGGAAATGTCATACATAGATACAATCAAGAAAACAATTGAAAAGAGAAATGTCATACATAGATACAATCAAGAAAACAAGTGAAAAGAGAAATGTCATACATAGATACAATCAAGAAAACAAGTGAAAAGAGAAATGTCATGCATATACCTAGATACAATCAAGAAAAGATCTTCGAAGTTTACAAAATGGCCGTCATCTTGAAAACGAAGCGAAAACGGTTTAATATATGCTGAATAGAGTAATTTGTGTTGGAAATGACGAATTCTACCTATCTCAGTTCTGTGATAACGTTTTTCAGATTCACCCTGTATATGTACTCAAAGTTATTTTTTTTGCTTAACGGCTCTTTATGGTCATTCGGGTCAGGGGTTTTGCTATGCATTCGCTGGAAACTTACAAACCAGTTACCCACATTTTCCAACTGACCTCTTGATTGGTGTAATCAATTTTTTCTGGACAAATTTCAGTACCAAATTCTGAAGAAATAATAATAAAGCTAGTTTTAGAGACGAAACATCCAAAAAGCACGTGAGATAGAAAGTATCGATTTTTTTTGTTATAATATTTACAACAATTTTGCTAGTTTCGCTGGTTTAATTATATTTTTCTATCTGAAGCCAAAAAATGTTACAAGTAATTTCGTGGGATAAAATCGAAATTTACAAAATGGCCGCCATCTTGAAAACGAAGCGAAAACGGCACATGCGAATAGAGTATTTGTGTGATGCCGATTTCAGATTCACCCTGTATATGTAGGTTGGTACCTACCAAATTGTACATATTCATGTGATTTCCTTTCGGAAAATTTAAATTTACCAATTTCAATATTTGTTCGAATAACATTCGAAGGAATAGAGAAAATTTGAAGGATTCTACAAAAACAGTGAATAAGGAAATTAATATTCAAAAATTCAAAATAATGTCTGGAAAAATTCCAAAAATGTTCTTTCTTTTCACTGAAAACATCAGATTCAAAATTGAGCTCTCATTAAAATGTAAAAACATCTTCCTTTTATTTTAAGGAGAAGGGTTTATATTTCGTACACATTCGTTAAAAAATTTGGAACCTGCTCAGATCCCGAGAATTTTCCCAGGCCGATAAATTTGGATATTTATATTAGAATGTGACCAATTATTTTTTCAACACAATTACACACACACTGCCAATAATAATAATAATAATAAAAAAACCACAACATCACCAGCAAAACAGCGGAGAAGAAATTAAAATATAAGGATCTTTCAATCGAAGTATCGAAGTGTCTCGCATGTGGAATTTAAAAACGAAAATTTTTTGTTTTCAATTTTTTGGAACGGAATAGTTCCAAAAAATTTAAAACAAAATCTAATGTCAATATCTGGCAAATTCTCAGAAGAAGAAGTTGAAGAAATAATGTTCTGTGGAACGGCCCACATATTAAGAAAAGTTTTGAACTAGGGAAAAAAAATGGTCTCCTCAGGTTGATGGTTTCATCCCGGAGAGCATTTATTTAATTATTTGTATATAAACGTGCTGGACTGACGAGAGGAAGGGGACTTGAGGTGTCATTTTCAATAAATGATGCTGTGTGCTTCTTACCTTCTTGTTGGCTCACCACATTTATAGACAAACACGCCCCAGCACAACAAACCGTACTGTGAAGAGTAAAAATAATAATAATGAGACTAACGAGTCCCTTGTACTATTTTTGTGGTCAAAATCTCAATTAATTGAGATGATAAAATCCTACCTTGGCTGGGGTTCGAACCCGCGACCTCCTGATTACCAGGCGAGCGTTTGACCACTGAGCTAATGTTCATGGTAGGTAGATAGAAAATTTGCAACACATCTGCGAGTAATTTTTTTTACAAATAGACAAATACTAATATTACAAGAGACAGACATCGATTTTCTTCCCTGATTTTGTTTTTTTATTTACGTAAGTCATTAGCACAATTTTGACACTCGTTTGTGGTCTTCCTCTTCATGCATTTTCCTCCAATTTTGTTTACCACATAATTTTCATCTCTTCTCTGTACATGACCTGAATTTTCAATGAAAACTTCGTAACTTTGATTGTGTTCTTGATAATCTATTTTCTTTTTGTCTACGTTCTTGTCACTTCTCAGGTTCGCCACGAAATTCTCATCCCCGCATTTTCCAGTCTTAATAATTTTTCTTTCTTGATACTTGACATGTAGCACCAACATGTATTCATGATATAAAAATGAAATGTAGTAAATCATGTTTGGGACATTATAAAAAAAACCAAATCAAATTAATTTTATACATTTTTTCGTAATGCTTATTTAGGCAAACCCTAAAGTATGATATTAGGCTGGGTTTAAACGCATCTCAAATTACCCTTACCAGGCCCACCGAGAGTGGGGTGGAATGGGGGGAATACCCCCAGGCCCTCGGTTTTTGAAGGGGCCCAGAATCACGAGGTGCTAATTTTTTTTTTTTTTTTTTTTTAAAGACTTTACCACCTCGATTACCTTGTTTATATAGTTTAAAACTAGATTGATTTGATTCATTAATTATACATCATGGATACTTATATTAAATGTTTAGGTTGTTTTGTCTTTGAGGATTCATGGATTTTTGTATAGGGGCCCCTTTCAGTCCCGGGTCCGGATTTTCTCTTGGCGGCCCTGACTCTCACAAGAGTTAATAGGTCGAGCCAGATGAAAGTTCATTTTCCAAACTTTCACCACAGATAACAATATTCAAAGAGTATATTTTTGATCTATGTAACTCTATAAAGTCTAGAAAATACAATCCAAATAGACGTACTAAATTAAGAAAATCGCATAAATCTCTGTGTCTTGTTATATCTTTAATATCTGATTTAATTTTGTAGTTGGAAATATTTTTTCATTCAGTCATTCTACTTATATGTAGGTACCGTCATCGAGAATTAGTTAGCTCTATGGGGGTAACTTTCCCCAGCATTGTAAATCTAAAAGGTATTTTTTGTTTGTTTTTTCGTGACAATTCCAAGGATTTATTATTGAAAATAATAAACGAAAATGATGTTTTAACATGTAGTTTGGAAGTGGACTCTACTTTTCTCCATGTCAAATTGTTTACGATCTCCTTTAATATCTCTTTCACATTTTACGTTTTCTTTTGTCGTTAAAAATTGTTTTCGTCACCTCAATAAATTATTTGCCGTTCCTCTCATTCTGTGTCGTCTTCCACATTTACACAATAAAATAATTCATACAAAGAAGTATATAGTTATATAGCTTCTCCACCAATGCCATAATATCATTAATGGTACACAAAATTTTAATGAAACATAAAAATACTCAAGATGGTTTGGACATATCTATAGGATGTCTGAAACAAAAATTCAGACGAAAATTATCAGAAGCAGGACTTTTCGCATGAAAAAGCAGGATAATTTAAAGAAAAGGAAATGTCTATTTATGGTGAAAATTGCTATGCATGCAAGAATTTGACATATACAGCGTGTATCTGAATTACGCCGTCAAAAAATTATTTATGGGAGGTAGAACACACCATTTGCAGTCTTTTTGACTGTTACATGGGGCTAAACAATATGTTACACTGTTAATATGTTACATGGGGCTAAACAAGAAGTTATAACCAATTTTTTCCAATTCTAAACAAAAAAAGTTCTAAAATTTTAGAGGACTCGCCAAATACTTTTTTTGGCTTTCCAAAAATATGAAAATTATTTAAATAACATGCCTATTGGGAAAGTTATGAATTGATTACTTGAGAAAGTCGTGGGTTGCTTTGAACTCAGTACGTAGTAAAAATTGAATAAATGAGTAGGTATCAATGCCAGGCCAGCCTTTTTCCTGAGGATTTCTTTACGAAAATTACTTATTTAGGGGTTGCTGGTTCGAGTCTACAGAGATGATTATTTTATTATTCACTAATTTTTTTATTGTTACATTAATTTTATTTTCCTCTGAAGTAAAATTTAATAAAAACATGGTACGTACCCATAATAATCTTTTCATGGTGTTCTGGAACACCTCTCGCCTTCCTTGTATTAGGTCGTCAAATGCTAGAACGATCCTATAACAACAACAGAGTTCCGTGTCTACAGGAGTTTCCTAAACCAGAGATTTTACATACATACTTAACCATAACCGCTCCATCATTGGATGGGTTGATGAATGAAACCTCGCCACCATCGTTGATCATTGTATTTCTTATGTTGTTCTATCTCCGCCAAATTGATGCCCCCTTTCTACGAACATCATTCTTTATTGTGTCGCTGTAGAGATACCAGAGATTTTATTTGCCTTTTATTAATAAATTCTATTTATTAAAATTATTATTATTATAGTTACTTACATGTTTTTATTAAATTTTAATTCATAGGAAAATGAAAAAATTTAATGTCACAATAATAAAATTAGTAAATAATAAAATAATCATCTCTGTAAACTGGAACCAACAACCCCTAAATAAGTAATTTTCGTAGAGAAATTGAGGATTTTGATGAGAATTGATACCTACTCATTTATTCAATTTTTACTATGTACTCAGTTCAAAGCAACTCACGACTTTCTCAAGTAATCAATTCATAACTTTCCCAATAGGCATGTTATTTAAATAATTTTCATATTTTTGGAAAGCCAAAAAAAGGGGCATGTTATCCCTAAAGAGTGCCGTCGGGTTTGCAGAATTTTTTTCGGGTCTTTTTCACAAAGTATGTGGCGAGTTCGCTAAAATGTTAGAACTTTGTTTGTTTAGAATTGGAAAAAATTGGATATAACTTTTTGTTTGGCCCCATGTAACATATTATTTCTATGGCAAATTTTGGTAGACCCCACATGGCAAAAGAATTTTTTTGATACAATGTGCGAAAAAAAAGTTATTCCTCAAAAGTAACGCAAGGTCGTGCATTTTGAAGATAACACCAAAAAGCCGCCATTTAAAAAACGGTACATTTCCGCCATAGGGTATTTTGTCTTTTCGACTGCAAATGGTGTGTTCTACCACCCATAATTTTTTGGCGGCGTAATGTACGAGTATTGATGGATGACTTCAAGTTACACTTGAAGTCATAATATTACCACTACTGGCCATAGAGATACATTTCAGAGCTCTTGACTTTTGTCAGGTGGGTTTTTACCTCAGGATCTTCTTATTTCATTAAGAAGGTATGTGTAAAACTGTTCACAATCCATCCCACTGGAGTTGTACTTCATAGAAATGGATTGTGTATACTGTATTTATGTATACAGGTGATTTGACACTTAGAAAGTGTTTTCGTGTGAATTTGAAAAAAAGCAGCACATTTTCGATTATTACCTAAAGCAGGTACAAACATGCAAAAAGCAGGATATGTCCTGCCAAAGCCGGAAGTCTGGTACTCCTATCCCAAAATCTTGGGTTTTTACCTCAGGATCTTCTGATTTCATTAAGTATGTGTAAAACTGTTCACAATCCATCTCACTGAAGTTATACTTCACAGAAATGGATTGTGTATACTGTATTTATGTACGCAGGTGATTTGTCACTTAGAAATTGTTTTCGTGTGAATTTGAAAAAAAAAANAAAAAAAAAAAAAAAAAAAAAAAAAAAAAAAAAAAAAAAAAAAAACAGGACATTTTTGATTATTACCTAAAGCTGCTTAAGCAGCTACAAACATGCAAAAAGCAGGATAAGTCCTGCCAAAGCCGAAAGTCTGGTAATCCTATCCCCAAATCTTAAATTTTAGGGATAACTGTTTAGGGCCCAAACAAATACTGGAACCTAAATGACGAAGGAGAATAGGAAGACAAAGAAAAATAATATAATGGAGATGTGGATCTGAGCTCAGGATAGTTACCAGACAAAGAAATAAACCATTGCTCGTTAGAATATTTGTAAAAGATTGAGGATCTCCACTCTTCAGATAAACAATTCAATTTGAACCACAGTCATAGGAAAATGGGGCAGCTGTCCAGGGCGGCATTTGACGGGATTCCATGAGTTCAGTGGCTTTTTATTATCGAAACTAAAAAATAAAAAACACAAATATTTTTGTGCCAAAATTATGTGTTTTTATATATGTTTTTATTCAATATAGGGGAGACCGGAGCTATTCAGGTCGCGGGGCGTTCGGAGACAGATAATTAACTCAAATAAAAAATGCTTCTTGGTTATAATATAAATTTGGCTAATGGATCCTTTCAAATATGTATGTATGGTGTAGGAGGGGGAGCGACTTTTGTCTCGTTGGCCAGGGTGGCAAAAATTCATGGACCGGCCCAGCTTCTGTGCATACGTACGTATTTTTTCTTATGAAAGTCTAATAGTCTTTAAATGAAATCTGAATTTCATTATTGTGCTCAATAAACGAATGGATTTTTGTACAGAGGAAAACTATTGAAAATGTGGGAACATGCAAGAGGAAAACTATTGAAAATGTTGGAACATGCAAGAGGAAAACTATTGAAAATGTTGAAATATGCAAAAGGAAAACTATTGCAAATATGGGCACATGCAAGGGGAAAGCTATTGAAAATGTGGGAACATGCAAGAGGAAAGCTATTGAAAATGTGGGAACATGCAAGAGGATTCTAATTCCTTGTCCTATTATGTGATGAAAATAATAAAGTAGAAAAATATTCTTCGTTGAATATGAACTTAGAATAATGTCTGACGCTTGTGTTTTAGAAGTACCAAAATGCTTCTTATGCATGCTAAACTTAAACATTGCTAACTGAGCGTTTATATTACTCTTTTTTTTTATTCAGACAAATCCCGGATTGGTTTATAACTACTATTCAAACATAATGTTTGTTTGTAACCTATTATTATACCTATAATGTAATTATGCGAAGATGATTTGAATAGTATAATCTCTGATTTGATTCAAATAATTTTCACTAATCAAAAGCTGCACTATTTAATAAATCATGCTTGTCTGCTAGTCGATCTTCTTGAATGAGTTGTTAAGACCGCATGGAGTGAAAATTTATGATCAAAATTTCTTGTTTCGGGACAGGCATGGCTGTAAAAATGAGTGCCTTGAAGTAATGCGAAACGTAAAAAAAGCTTGTCTGCTAATCTTATATAAAACGTACAATTGTGTACGTATCATATCAGATTAGCAGAAACATTAGGTGTCCAAGAACTTATGATTCCTCATTCGATTTTCGAAAAAAAAAATTGGTTTTGTAAATAGGTGTCAACTTTTGATTTTCATAATATAAGAACAATCATTTTTTCTTCGCCTATATTTTCATTAAATTTAAATTTCTTTTGACTGCTCACATTTAGATTAGCGGTAATACAGGCCAAACCATTCGGTTGGATAGATGGGAATCGCAAATATTTTCATCAGACTGATGAGTTTGACGTGACATATCAAATAAAATTGCTTTTTCCTGCTGAATAATGTGTTAGTCAATACATAAAATTGGTATAAATCTTAATCTCAAGCTTTTTAGTAACTTCGCTAAAACCATCAATACTAAATTCGGTTTTCACCAAAAATTTTTGTGGTCCTTTTTTTTTTAATTTGACTTAACATCTCTTTAACATCTATTGGTCATTCGAGAAAGGGTTTCACCATCCATTCGCTGAAACTTTCAAACCAGCTACCCACATTGACCTCACCCAGCCTGAGTTGGGTCGGAAAAATAGCCAACATCACGAGGCCGCAAACCCACGTGGACACCCACATGGTACAACCTCGCTGGACGTTGCTTAACTTCAGTGATCTAAGGGGAACTGGTGTATTCAATGTGCCATAGACGCTGGCTATTTTTATGGTCCATTCTTGACATAAAATTGACTTTTCTATAGCCTCTAGCACTTACCGTTCTTGGGATATTTTGTTCACAGACACAGGGAAAAACAAAAACAGGCGAAACAATGGCTGATACCTGATATTCGGGATCTGGAGATCTCAAAACGTGTTCTGGCATATCGATATCTCAAATTTCAGCCTATTATGATACTTTCTATTTGGTATCTCACTGGCACTACACTTGGGGGACCCGGGTTCAATATTCGATGGGGTCGGAAAATTTTCGACTTCGTGCTGCACTCAGCCTCGTGAGGACAACCGAGTATTTACTTTAATGTGAGTAGCGACCACTGGCGGAAAAAATAAAAAGAGTTGGTTTGATAGAATTTTAATGGATTATTATCACATGCGGTTCTTGGTAATGCTGTGATACCTATAAAAATGGTTTCCCACAAAGAAGTTTTACATTTACCTTTTTTTTGTTATATTATATACTTAACTTTAAAGTTAAAGTGTTTTAATGGGCTAAAATAATACAATAAGACGGGTATAATATTTCACATAATATAAACCACATGTTATTTTACCATCAACATATGATACCAAAAGTTTAGTGTATTTTAGACGAATAAAGTAGGAAAATCTCATTGTTAAACAGAATAATTACTGAGAAAATGCTTTATTCTGTTATTTTTTAGACATTTCAAGGAGAGGGGTTGAGGTATATAATAATATGAATGGAATGAGGGGAACAAACAGCTCATTATTTCGATATAAGTATCTAGTCACATTTCAAGCCTTTTGTTTCTGTAAATTTTAATATTCCACCAAATACAGGGTGTCCCAAAAGTAATGATCCTATTTTTTGTTTTCTCTTTCGTTTTTTCAGGTGATAAATATTATACACATGAACACGAATGTAAATAAATGGTACAGAAAACCGTACTAGACTTTCTCTTCCTTAATCATTCCATCAGACTACCACCGAATGCAGATGTTGTTCTTCTAAAGTTTTAATTTTTTTAGTTACATATTTTAGTTATTGTTATATTTCTATTTTCTGTTGATGTTGACCATTCTTTAAAAAAGATTTTGCAGCCTTCGGCTGCGGA
>CM022878.1:4527995-4540823 GCA_012654025.1 Pachypsylla venusta | reverse complement strand
CAACGATCATACCACGTTGAATACACCAGTTCCCGTCAGATCACTGAAGTTAAGCAACGTCCGGGCGTGGTCAGTACTTGGATGGGTGACCGCTTGGGAACACCACGTATCGTTGGCTTTTTCCGGCCCAACCCAGGCTGGGTGAGGTCAATGTGGGTAGCTGGTTTGTAAGTTTCCAGCGAATGGAGGGTAAAACCCCCGTCTTGAATGACCAATAGATGTTAAAGAGACGTTAAGCCAAATTAAAAAAAAAAAAAAAAAAAAAAAACTAACGTGAACACCTGATCATATTGATCCACTCGTAACTTTGAAAATGACCGTTCAACTGTGGCCGACGTGCCTGGTAGAGTTAAAACTAACAGAAAGGCAGTACAAACATCAGGCATACTTGTTAGCAACTTAGAATGTTGAACAAGGATAACATCGGCAAACACTTTGATAGATTTACACTTCGTTATTTCTTTCTTCAGTGCTGATCGCAATTGGTTCACTCGTTGAGGAAATTTTTCGTTGATGTCTTCGTTATATTTGATGATTAACCAGCTCCCATGATTCAGTAGTCACTTGTCATGCACTAGGGAAACCCGGGTTCGAAATTTGTTTTCGGGGCCCACTCAGCCTCGTGAGGACAATGAGCAGCTACAGAGATAAATGCGCATAGCGATCCGGTGCAAGCATTGTAACAATTTATTAAATAATAAATTGTCAAAAGCAAATAAATTGTCAAAAAAAAAATTGAAAAATTCAAAGTAATTGGATACTGATTGAAATTGGAAAAATCCTACAATGCTGCAGTGAGCACCAAAGTTGTTCAATGTTTGAAATTGTCAAAGACCAAATAAATTGTCTGCAAAACCTCAACCCTCAAATTTCGGGGCCCCTGAGTAGCGGGGCCCTGGAAAAGCTAACCACCCAGACCAGGTGTAGCTCCACCACTGGCAAATAAATAAACATCTTCTATTCAGGCGTGCTTTGGCATACATTTTATTCAATGGCACTTGGGACGGAATCACCCGGACCAGTGGTAGCTCCGCCACTGACAAATAAATAAACATCTTCTTTTCAAACGTGCTTTGGCATAAATTTTATTTAATGGCACTTGAGACGGAAAAGAATATGAGACAATTATATTTTTTATACCTTTTTGAATATATTAATTATTTATTTGTTTCCTTTTCATTATTAAACTTTGGAATGCTTTTTATTTTCCTTATCCTATAAAAAGGAAATTATTGTAATGGGCTGACATGTCAAGTTTTCAATGCCAAAACACATTTTTGGGTCCCCGGAGCCCAAATCTCGAGATTCAGCCATTGGTCCGTGTGTTTGTGTCTGTCCTCTGTCTTTCTGTGAACAAGATATCTCAAGAACGGCAGGTGCTAGAGACTTGATGTGTATGTCAGTTTTATGCCATGAACGGCAAAATAAGCTTGGTGAAAATCGAATATACCGTTGGCGGTTTTTGCCGCTTTTTAGCAGTTTCAAGTATTGCTGTCAGAAAACAGAATAGTAAACGCTAGAGATTTTAAATTTGGTAATATGTGATATTTGAGATCTCAGTAAGCTCTAAAACTTTTGGGTGCAATCAAATGTACCGCTGGCTGTTTTTACCGCTTTCTAGCGGTTTTCATTAATCCTGTCTAAAAAGGGAATGATAAGGGCCAGAAACTTGAAATTTGGTATGTATGTCAAATTTAAGGTCTAATTGGGGGGGAAAATAAAAGCAATATCACATTGGCAGAGTTCTATTTTATTTTTGTTTACAAGAAAGTATCATTTTCATGGGTTTTTTTTCTATTCCATGACAAAATTAAGTTGGGGAAAAGGACATTTCTGAAAGAAAAGGAGGAAAATCAAAACTTTCCCAAATTCGTTAAGTATTTCAAAGATTCTTTGAAGTTCGATGTAATGTTTGCTTTACGAAAGTTGTAAAAATGTCAATTTATCATTGAAATGTCACAAACATATAGGTAAAGGTATTTGATAGTTTTGTAATATTATTTCCTGTAGGAACCTATATCCAGGTGATTCACAACTAAATCTCCCCCAAAATCAAAACAACGTTTCGCTTATTTTCTTATTTGAAAACAATCTTTCGAGTAAATTGCAGAATTTAGGGCACTCTATTTTTTACAATTACATTAACACCCACTAAGTTGTCGTCTTGAGATTGAGCACAAGTCAACACTAACACCCACTAAATTGTCATCTTGAGATAGAGTGCAAGTCAACACTAACACCCACTAAATTGTCATCTTGAGATAGAGTGCAAGTCAACACTAACATTACCACCCACTAAGCTGTCCTCTTGACATTGAGCACAAGTCAAAACTAACATTAACCACCCACTATGTTGTCCTCTTGAAATTGAGTACAAGTCAACATTAACATTAGCATGCTCTAAGTTGTCCTCTTGAGATAGAGTGCAAGTCAACATTAACACCCACTAAATTGTCATCTTGAGATAGAGTGCAAGTCAACATTAACATTACCACCCACTAAGCTGTCCTCCTGAGATTGAGTGCAAGTCAACATTACATTCTCTAAGTTGTGCTCTTGAGATAGAGTGCAAGTCAACATTACCACCCACTATGTTGTCCTCTTGAGATTGAGTGCAAGTCCATACTAACATTAACACCGACTAAGTTTTCCTGTTGATATAGAGTGCAAGTGAACAACACACATTGTCGCAACGTAGACTCTCATGCAAGTACTAAAAAGGAGCAACACAAACATCATATTACAATCAGTGATCTGAAGGAAACTAATGCAATATTAGTGCGTGTAGCCAATACCGTTTGTCCCAGAGAACACGCAGTTTCAAGAAATGCACTTTTGTTGGACCCTGTATGGAATCTCATCTCATTTCATTTTAACATTGATATCGGTATACATTACGTTGATGTGTACAGGGCCGGATTAATAATAGTAGCACTTTAAGCTCGTGCTACGGGCCTCGCACTTTGACAACTTAGACCACCATGTATAACCAATACCATTTGTCCCAGAGAACACTATGGATGGGCTAGTCATCCATGAGTCGACTCTCGACTCGACTCACTCACGAGTCGAATCATCTTTTTGAAATGGGTCGACTCTTCAAAGAGTCGGCTTACGAGTAGCTTTTTTGTTGACCGATAAAGATAATAAAGGGAGAAACATTTTTCCGGGTGTTTGTTGTTTGCTGAAGGAAAATGTTCTTTTATTCTGATGACGATTTTAATGCATTCGCCAAAGTTGGGGACGTTTATTTATTTATTTGGTATATGCCCCTTTTGTCAATTGATTTTATTATAATAAAATATTTAAAAGGAATCGTAAATAAATAATAAATTATTTTTAAAGACAATATCGATTCTAAAAAATTAATTGGTGGCGAGCTTTCAATAGTACTCAGACTATCATCGTCAGGCCGATGTTGACTTTACGGTGTTCAGAGTAGACTTCTACTTTGAACACCGTAGAGTCAACATCGGCCTCATCGGACGATGATAGTCAACATCGGACGATGATAGTCTGAGTACTATTGAAAGCTCGCCAGGAATTCAATTTTTAGAATCGATATAGTCTTTAAACATAATTTATGATTTTATTATGTTTTGAAAATTGTCACTCGATACGATTCGAGATCAAGCCGAGTTGAGTCGCAAATCCCATCCCTAGAGAACACGCAGTTTCAAGAAATGCACTTTTGTTGGACCTTGTATGGAATCTCATTTTAGCATTGATATCGGTATATATTACGTTCATGTGTGATGTGTACCTAATTGAATTCCAGCATTTGCACATTCTCAAGTATCATGCTGACAGTATTTAGAAAAGGTACATATGTGACAGCTTGTCACATTAGATATTTCAACCCCAATAAGTTCTACTGCCTATATTTTATTAGAAGAAAAAAAAAACACTTTTAAAAAAACTTTTGCAGTATTGTGATTTTTTTTTCATTTATATTGTAATACCAGAAAGTTTAACTTTTTAATTGCTTTGTATATAGTTAATATAAAAAAGGTACCTCATTAAAAAATAATATCAAAATTCATAAAAAACAAAGTAAGGTGACATAAAAAAAAATTGTAATTTTTATTTTTAATGGGATTTAAATGCGCCACAAAGTGAGATTCAAAATTAACAAACAAAAAAAAAAATTATGAATAAAAAACCAACTTTATTCAAGACTAGCTGTTTCGCCCGTGCTTCGCTACGGTCTATAGGTTGGCGCCTTAGAGGTATTACCTTCCCGTGCTAATAGTATTCTATGATTCCCCTTACAAAAACCGGAAAAACGACCATAACTCGAAAACGGTTGGACCGTTTTTTGCAAACTATTTTCCAAATTAAGGTTAAAAAGGCCACCTAAAATTGTCTCGCTTTGAGTTGATATGTTGTCGCGACAAAATTTAAGATATCGGACCATGAACGTCTAAAATCGGTCAAAAATTGAAAAATCGGCTGTAACTCGAAAACGGTTCGATATTTTTGAGTTCTGATATTTTTTTGGAGTTTTAGCCTATGGTTCCGTTCTTATGAATTTTTCGATATCTCTTACCGTTTTGGCTAACCAATTAGTGATACACACACACACACACACAATTATATTTATCTTTACATTGAGTTTTATTATTATAGATAGATATAATATTACAGGGTGAGGTACTGCGTGACGTATAATTACAGAAGTAATGAAAGTAATTATTTATTTATCATTCGGCACAACGGATGTCAGAAACTGAAAATTTTGAACATAAAAAGAAATCAATAGAATAAATGTTTTAAATGTTGTGCAAAATACAGGGTGTCCCAAAAGTCCGAGACCGCCTGAATATCTTTTGAACAGCTTTATGTGGAGTTTTGAAATTTTGCATGGTATTATACTCCAAATTAAACCACCTGATGGTGTAACCAATTTTTCAGGGGCGGGTCCCATGTGGCCCCCAGGGGTCCAACTTTTGTTTTTAAATACGAACCCCCATCTTGTGATACATTTTCAGAAAGGCAATAGAATTAGAAGTACTTTGCAAAAAAAAAAAATTACACGTCTAGCGTGTTTAATTTCAAAATGGTGGCCATTTGAAATTTCCAAGAGTGCCTAAAAAATTTTAGGCACTCTTGGAAGGCGAATGTTTTGCAATGGGATATTGAATGATTGCATAGGAGACCAATGTTGAGGAACCTGCTTTTTAGACATAATTCGCCTAATTTTAGACACTTGAAAGTCTTGGAAAAATTTACACGTTTAGTGTGTTTGATTTCCAAATTGGAAAAAATTTCACGTCTAGCGTGTTTGATTTCCAAATTGCGGCCATTTAAATTTTCCAAGATAAGACTTCTAAAATTGTCTAAAACTAGGAGAATTATTTCTAAAAGTGGGCCAAGTGTCTAAAACTAGGCAAATTATGTCTACGAAGCAGGTTCTCTAACATTGGTGTCCTATCCAATCATTCAATATCCCGTTGCAAAAAAATCACCTAGTTTTAGACAATCTTGGAAGTCATATCTTGGAAATTTCAAATAGCCGCCATTTTGAAACGAAACAGGCTAGACGTGTAAATTTGCAAAGTACTTCTAATTCTATTGTCTTTCTGAAAATGTATCACAAGATGGCGGTCCGTATTTAAAAAACAAAAGATGGGCCCCCTGGGGGCTACATGGGACCCACCCCTGAAAAATTGATCACATTATCAGGTGGTTCAATTTGAGGTGTAATACCATGCAAATTTTCAAAGCTCCACATAAAGCTGTGCAAAAGATATTCAGACGGTCTCGGACTTTTGGACACCCTGTATATTTCTTGTCCAATCTTAGTAATGATGAATAATAGGGTACTGTAGACTGAGTTACCACACTTTGGGTTTCATTAGTGTTATCCCCAGTCAAACCCACTTGACAATTTACGTTGATAAAAAGAAAATAACAGATTTGGGAAAATTCATGGCATACTTTTTAAAGGCTTTTATTTAACTTACTATGTATGTATGTTTGTGGGTAAATCTTAGAAATTAAATTTAACCCACTTCCCATTGTCCGATTGAGCTGAAATTTGGCACCGTGGTAGATCTTCGATGACAATTGAATGTGGTTTGGTTTTGGTTGGGGTCATTTAGTTACGGCCACTTTTCTGGCCGATTTTTTTTGGGATTATATTTTAGAATGGATAAAATAAATAAATGGATATTTCTTTGTGTTATTATGTCACAATTTTTGTGGGCATCATAGCATTACAATGTATTCTCAACAATCACTCCAATATCACTAGCCTAAGCTATACTTTAACAATTTCCCCATAATGGCACCACTTGTCGCTATTACTATAGCTACTCAATTGTCCTCAGGAGGCTGAGTTACCTCCAATCACAACCAAACCAGGTAGACAATTTTGAAAAAAATTTTATAAATTTTTCGACCCGTCTAGGAATCGAACCCGGAACTTCCTTGGTCCAAGCCTAGTGTGATGTGCACTCTGCCATGGAGCCGTCTGATTAGATTTAAAAAGAAGCGTAAAATAAAACGGATGCTTGGAAATATATTGCTTGTTCGAGTGATAGGTACCTACCCAAGATTGACATTAATCATTGAGCAGTTCTTTTTTAATAGTGGTGCAGATAAAAGTTTTGAGAAAGGCGGTATTTTTCTTGTGATGATTCCAAAAGGTTCATTATTGAGAAGACATATGATTTTGTTAAAAACGTATACTTTTAGTGATGGTGTGAAATCTCTACTAACTAAAGCGTTATATTTTACGGTTACCACCATTTTTCTAGTTTTTCTTAATCATAACTAAAAGACCCAATCGTTGAAGATAATAAATCAGGAGGTAGTTTTTGTGGGTCAAATTAGGGGAGTCCGAACAGTATCTTAAAATGAGATTGTACCAACACCAATATGATGATAAAAAGAACAAATCTATATATATATATAAAAGAAAAAGACACTCGCTTGTCATCATCGCGATTTCTCCGCACTGATACTTCCTAGGAGGCTGAAATAAATAAATAAAAAAAACGCAACGACTAACCATGCATTCGAATTAAAACATAATTTTCATTTGACTGACCTAAAAGTATTGATAATAAAGAAATTACAAGAAAAGTAAAATACTAGATGTTTTCCATATTAATAAAAAAGCATGCTTCATCTATACTTATAAATTAATTATAAAATTGATGTGGGGAACAGGATGGAATATATCAGAACTTGCTCGATCTTCACAAGTAAACACATCCCATATGTGTGTTAATTAGAAATTAAATTTTAAATTATTTTTAATAAAAAAAAAATGAAATTCTACAATTTATCTGTATCAGAACGTTTTGCAAAGGTCGATGTGTGACATACTCTGATATTATTCTCTTCATACAGGGTGTCCCATTTTAAGTGACCACCTTAATTTATTCCGAAACTGTTGGAGTCACAAAAAAATTATTCTGACCGAATGTTCATAAAAAAGAAGGGGACGTATTATGTTGACCATAACTGACTTGTCAAGGTTGTCCTTTAAAGTCAGATCAAGGTCAATTTCATGTTCCTAAATGAGACGACCTGAATTTTATTACATTATCGAATTCCCCATTTAATTCTACGTTCATTCAGCTATTCACTTCATGGCTTCGTTGAACTTTTTTGCGCCAATTTTGGGAATGTTTTTTGGTCAGACATACCCGTGTGGCATAATGAAATGCATTGCAAGAGTGATTTTTTTTTATAAAATAAAAAAACAAATGAAAAAAAGAAACCGTGGTATAGGAAATGGCGAGAGCTTTCATTCAATATGTTACACGGGTATGTCAGATCAAAAAGCTTTCCCAAAATTTGGCTTAAAAGTTCAACGAAGCCATGAAGTGAATAGTCAAATGAACGTAGAATTAAATGGGGAATCCGAATATGTAAAAAAATTCAGGTCATCTCATTTAAGAAAATGAAGTTGACCTTCATCTGACCTTGAAGGACAACCTTGACAAGTTAGACAAGATCATCATAATACGTCTTCTTCTTTTTTATGAACATTCGGTCAGAATAATTTTTTTCAGAAGAGATTAAGGTGGTTACTTAAAATAGGACACCCTGTATGAAGAGAATAATATCAGAGTATGTCATACATCGACCTTTGCAAAACGTTCTGATACAGATAAATTGTAGAATTTTATTTTTTTATTAAAAATAAATTAAAAATTAATTTCTAATTAACACAAAAAAGTCTATATCAGACTGAGTCTGACCTTTTAATTTGAAAATTGAATGACCAGTCCTAAATTACTTCTAATATATCAATCAAAATTGAAGAGAGGGGGTGGAAATGACATATTTTATATGAAATTAATTGAATATTTTGTTTAAAGAGAGAGAGAGAGAGAGAGAGAGAGAGAGAGAGAGAGAGAGAGAGAGAGAGAGAGAGAGAGAGAAAAAGAGAAAGAAAGAAAGAGAGAGAGAGAGAGAGAGAGAGAGAGATAGAGCGGGCAAAGTAATCAATATGCTTTTATTTACGAGCAGCGACTGTACCGAAATTTTGACATTCCTGCATGAATTTATTTTCTTGCTTTCCAAAGATGTTCAATGTTGATTATCTTTATTTGGCGAACACTCGAAGCAAATTGTTTGAAGTACCAAGCAACATTGAGAATTTTAATAATTTCCTTTGTTTTCTTCAAATTCATATTTTCATTTTGTGTGTGCAGATACAGGGAATATTTGAGTGCGGGACTAACAGGGCAGTCGCTTAGGGTACTCCGGCGAGCTATACCTTATTAAGTGGGGTCCTTAAATATTATTTTAGGAACTATAGATTTTTGTCTTCTCGCTTTCTTTGAAATCCCAGCGACCCCAAGATTTGGTGACGGACGATAGATTCTTATTATCAGGACCGAAAAGGAATCAGATATCAATAGAATGGAACTTTATGAAGAGTTAAAACATTTTCAGTGTATACTCGTAAAGCATATCACAATCAAACGTTCCTTTTTTCGTATTTCGTTTCTCTTCGAATATTGCTGACTTTGCCAGTATTATCAAAACCTTTTTGAGGGCGTATTATTTAATGTACGCCCTGGGCCTGTGGGTAATCTTACAAAATTTTACTTTTTATTTTATTTATAGCTTCAAAAGGAATTCTGTTAAAAATCACTAGTGAAGATATACCTCTAATGCTAACAAAAGGTTTCCTCATTGAAGTTGTGGCCTCGGGGAATAATAATGATTGTTTTCTAACTATATCACATAAAAACGTATATGTATGTGATACCTTTATCCCCAATGAATTTAATAAGGTAAGTTGGATTTCATTTCCTTTTACCCCTTTCGTTCATTTCTTTCTGTATTAGACTTTCATTTTAGGAATCCGCGAATTCCTAAGCTAAGGATTCTAGGAAAAAAAATATTTATATCATTGAAAAAAACTCTGGAAATGTGACACATGTGTTTATTATTTTACCCCCTAAAGTTGTGGCCAGCCAGCGTCTATGGCACGTTGAATACACCAGTTCTCGTTAGATCACTGAAGTTAAGCAACGTCCAGCGAGGTTCTACCATGTGGGTCTCCGCGTGGGTTTTCTCCCTCGTGATGCTGGCTTTTTTCCGGCCCAACACAGGCTGGGTGAGGTCAATATGGGTAGCTGTTTCCGGTTTGCATGTTTCCAGCGAATGAAGAATGGAAAAAAAAGTTGTGGGCCATACATAGATATTAAATTTGACATATACATATACCAAATTTCAAGTCCCTGATGCCTCTTACCATTTCCTTTTTATACAGGATTAATGAAAACTATTCAAAATATTATATTTTATTGTACTCAAAATTTTCAATGCACAATTTGACCCCAGAAGGGACCTTTATACCAAAATTCATCCACATTGGTCAATGCGAAAAACGGATTTTTTTATTCCATTTTTTGATTCTATGTACCTATCTCAAACGGTGAGGAATCTAGAAAAACTATCAAATTTTGAGAGGGGTAATTTTTTTCCCGTGACGATTCCAGAGGTTCGTTATTGAAAATAATGAACCGAAAGAGTTACACAATCCTGTTTCCTGTTAATAGCTATTTCCTTTGATGAACTTTTATGACCTGGACTGCTGGACACCCTCAGAAATGAACCACTTCAGGATTTTTTAGACTGATAGATATATTTCCAATACTATATTACTATATATATAGATTCAATTAANAAAAAAAAAAAAAAAAAAAAAAAAAAAAAAAAAAAATCAAGAGAAATATTCACTGAAAAAAATCAAAGCAAAACAAATCGAATAAACGAAGCAACAACCAAACAAACTGTGCCAACTTAGAATATGCGTTTACTATTTTCTCTCCTAACCTAAGCGTTGAAAGTTTAATAAAAATAAAGGTTCAGTCCAAATGCTAGAATAATTTAGGTTTGAAGTTGCCACGTAATTTGTGTTTGCATTTCCCAAAATAAAACACTACACAAAGGTACATACAATATACTAAGGCCAGTAGTGGTTGAAAAACTGCTTAAGCCAGGATATTAAAAAAAAAATATCTTTTAAAATAGGATTTCACAAAAAATTATCATTGGAAAAAGGCCAAGTTCCAACAACTCTTCCAAAAAATTCCGCTCATGAACGTAGTGATCTATTATTGAGGTCAAGTATATTCTTGCTACTGTTCATCCCACACTTAAATTTTCTATTATCCTTTTTCTGTCTTAATTCTCTTAAAGCAATACCCACTTTACACTTGCCACTTTTTTATGAGGAGAATCGCAAAATATTATCTAACTTTTTACAAACTGGCCAAGTGTAATGTCGGTATTGCTTTAAGAGAATTGGAACAGAAAAGGGGCAATAATAAATTTAAGTGTGGAACAGCAGCAAGAATAAACTTGGCCTCAATAATAGATATCACTACGTTCATGGGCGGAATTTTTTGTGAATGAAACTTGGCCTTTTTTCAATGATAATTTTTTGTGAGGTCTCAATATTTTTTCTAAAGATTACTTAGTACATATGGGAACAATGAAATTTTTGTGTTCAGCAGACCAAAATGTCAAACCAAGTTCTAACACCAAATTATTAATAAATTAATACTCACTGCAAAAGCAAATTAAAACAGCAGTATTTTACTGTGTAACTTCTTCCCTAGAGTTATAACACTAAAAGTAAAAAAAAAAAAAATTTATATTTGCGCGTTTAATAGATTTTAAGTGTGTTCGCAAGAGTTCAGCGTCCTAGGAAATAAAATAGCTTTTGTGTATTTTCTTCCCTAAAGCGGAACCATTTTGGAGCTCTAGTAGTATAAAGTTTGAATATAAATATTTTTTTATTCATGCAAGATTTCAACGTCCTAGAAATTTAAGCTAGTTTCCGTGCACCGGGAGTAGAAGTGTTGAATATAAATATTTTCCCGTTTTTACCATTTAAATATCTACGTTTTAGAAAGATTTTAGTGTTTAATCAGTTCAAACTACATTACAATACGTTGTATTGTCTTTCCTAAAGCGGCACAGTTTTGGAGCACTTAGAGTTAAAAAGTTTAAACTTTCGTTTTTTTTCTTTTACTTGGATGTAAATTACTAACAAGGATGTAAATTACAAACATGGATGTAAATTACTAACTTCAGCGCTCTAGGTATACGGGAAGTGCCTGAAAACTTTTGATGATGAGTGAATCAGTCAGTCAGTCAATCAGTGAGTCAGTCAGTATCCAAAAGTGCCAACTTTGAAATTATTCATCTCTTGCCCGGGTTATATTACCTTTTGAAGTTTATCCCTTAAAATTTCAATCTGAGCGGATCAATTGCCGGTCACTGCACTATCACTGCTTAGTGTGAATGCCCCTTTAATTCTATTCATCTGAATTCCTGTATTACCTGCTAATTAAATATCATTCTATTAGAACACTTGAATCCCACAAAGGTTTCAAAACAATTGAAAACATTAAAGATACCATCAAACATGTGCAATTTTCCAAGGTTTAGAACTTTCCTTCCAACTTGTATTTGAATGTCGTTCGGGAGAAGCAAGGAGGGAAAACAAAATGAAATCTCTTTTATTTATTTATCCCTAATAGAAATTCAATTACAATAATAGTGTAATCATAATAATATGAGTGCTCCTTCTTTTTAAATATAGAGCCAGGCATTTCTCATACAATAAATATTCGCCCAGGATTTTTTACAGTTGTCTTTGACATATAGCGTATCGCAGAAACCGTTTATTTTATTGAAGAAAATAAATAGAAACTTCAAAAGGAAAATTATACTTCCTGCATATTTAGTTGTTTATATTTATGTCGTATCTTCCACTATTTCTCAGAATTACCTATGTTGGTATAGCCGAGGAAAAAAAATGCTGATAATGTTAGATGGCCTTTTTGAATTTAGATTAAAAAAAAAAGGAAAACTAAATTTCCGGGATTGAATGGCTGAATGATAATATCATGAAAAGCTTGTCTCACATTGATTATGTTTGCTGAGGTTACAAAGGCTCGAGCATATTGCAAAATTAAAAAAAAAAAAATCTTCTTTTTCAATAGAAATTCTACTAGGTCATATAGACCGTTTTCTCTAAACTAGTTGGTCTGTGCAAAATTCAATTTAGATAAATTATTTAGGATGTTTGTAGTTTGAAGTCATTGTGAAATATAAATTTCAAAAAAACTATTAACCCGTGAGTGGTCGCGTTCCGCGGCAAAACGCCATCGGTCTACTGTAGAGATTTTTTCTCACACCTGGTTTTGCTGTGTTTTCCTTTCTTTTCGAAGAAAATAACTTATTTTATTTCGAATAATTTGTTCAAAATCTTCTTTGATCTATATTTGAAGCGATTTCAGCAAGTTTATTTTTCAATAGTACCCAGTTCGATCCCCTATTTTG
>CM022878.1:4511804-4527847 GCA_012654025.1 Pachypsylla venusta | reverse complement strand
CTTGCAAACCAGCTACCCACATTGACCTCACCCAGCCTGGGTTGGGCCGGAAAAATGAGCCAACGATACGTGGTGTTTCCAAGCGGTCACCCATCCAAGTACTGACCACGCCCGACGTTGCTTAACTTTAGTGATATGACGGGAACTGGTGTATTCAACGTGGTATGATCGTTGGCTCCTCAGGCAACTGAAATGCAATGTATGTCGGCAATTTATTGTGAGCCCAAAGTAAATCATGTTTTGAACAGCTACTGAGAGACCCGACAAGTTGGAGCCAATAATTACCAAGTTATTGCGTTTTTGTCCGACAGTGTGAGAAAAATTCCCTATAGAAGACCACTCACGGGTTAACTATATTTATACATATTATATCCATACATCATACCATACTCTGCATCTTTGATTTTGATTCAGTTCACCAGACGATGTCGTAACTGACTAAAGCGCTCGTGACTCTTTTTTATATTTGTAGTTTGATACACTTTTTTTTTTTTAATTTATACTGTGCAAAATTAATTGAATTTTATTTGAATAGGTAACTAAAATATTATTTTTAACTGTATTTCATTTACTGCATTTAGAAATGTGTTTAGGACAACATCCTTGTAGAGTTCAATACCAATTGAACAGTGTTGATTATTTCGATTAAGTCCCATTTTTTTTCTTCTATTTTCCAGAGAAAACTCTGTGCGATGAGCAGCGTTTGATGTAATTTTTATTTATTTAAAGGCATAAAACATTATAATAGATACTCATAAAACAAAAGCCGAGATTGAATACTGAAATAAAAATTTAATTAATCATTAAAAATGCTCTAACTGAATTCTATCGTTTTTTTTATATTGGTAGGGATTTCTACTCTGCTTATATTTTTAACGAGTTCTTTTATATGCTCCAAGTTATAAATTTTATTTATTCCAATTTATTGTCGTAAGTAATTTTTTTTTTATAAAGACATATTCGTAATGGCTTAACGTGGAAACTTAGGAAGTCTCTAAAATATTTTTCTGTATTATTTTTGAGAAATATTTTTATTGCTTTGAGAGGCTTTTTCACCTATATGATCTTGACTTTCTTCTGATCGACTTTTTGGGGGAGTCAAACGTATGAGAGTTGGGTTGATGGGTGGGGAAGCTTTCCTGGGACAATTAAAATATAAACCTAATTTGTAAAAAAACTATATTTGTACTGTATAGAGGCATACCTAATGTCGAAACACATTTAATAACAAAGAAAAAAATCTATATTACATTTTATATAAGACTTTAACAGAGTTTATTGAAAATGAACTTTCAACTCTGTTCATAAAAAATAGTTAATTGAAAATAGGTAGATACTTTATATTTAACAAATTTATATTAGACATCCTATTGGTAACTTTCCTTGAAAACGTCTACGAATTAGAAGAAACTCGAGTCGGAAAAAGTAAGTGAATCCTCATCATAAATAACGGTAGTGTTTTTTTTAAAAGAAAATAGGTACTTTAAATTTAGAATAAAACAATAAAATGGGGGAATACCCTGCAGAATTAGAATATATTTGTGAGCGCTCTAGAATTGACTATTTAACGGACTGTATTATTTAATGTTAAGTAGCTACATGATTTTTTTCGATTTTTTTCGATTTCTATATACAAGTTATATTTAGATTATAACTTGGTTTCCACACTCGAAACAATATTAGTAACACAAAATAAATACTGAAGTAATAATATACTCTATTAGCATAAGTTACAGGGTACAAAATGTTTTCGAACGGTATCCTCTCAGAAGATTGTGAAATAATGGGGAGTTACTATTCATAGGTGTCTATAAATCAGAAACATCGTCAAAATTTCCACAAAACTCCCCGGAAGTTGTCACCTACTCTAGTTTTTTTTATATGTATTGTAATTACCTGAAATTTTGGATGTCGAACTTCCAATTCCTATGAACAATATAAATATATGGAGAACGGCTTTTTGCGCCGAGACTTAATTTGCCATTTAAACGCCAGATTGAAATTGAATCTTTTGTCGGATCTTAATGCTTTTAGAGACTTGGGTCTATGCTGTTATATCTTGTGCACTTAACGTGGCAGAAAATGTATGGTTATTATTAAATCTACTAATGCTAAAGATTGATATTGGTGTACAATGTACATACAACAGAACTCAAAACTTTTGTTCCAAATGTTTTATATTCTATAGTTCTTGAAATATTTTGTTCACAGACACACAGGTTAATGTCAAACGTATTTTGGTATCGAATATTTGAGCCCATAACAATATATTTTTGAATGGATAAGGAAAGTCATGTGATCTTCACACAATTTTTTTTTTTCATGCAAAATGTTTGAAAATTAGAAGAATTTTTTTTTATATGAGTGTTGCCTATTCTTTCTTGTCTTCTGACCCATATTGAGAAATGTAGATACAAAAAGTCGTGTGATGTTCACACATTTTTTTTTTCAAGCAAAATATTTGAAAATCAGAAATTTTTTTTTTTTTGCCTAATTGTTATTGTTGCCTAGCTTTTCTTGTCTTCTGACCCTTTAGATAATGAATTTCGTGTTATGTTCATAATCATACTAGATTTATCAATGAAATTCTCACTAACCCACTGAAAATCGAACCATAGCGGAAAGAAAAATCATGATGAGTGCTTTATGATGAGATAAAATTATTTTCTTCATGAAGTAGTATTTAAAACATAAATAAAACTGGAATGAGTCTAGACCCTTGGCGGAAATTTCTTTTTGCAAACAAATATTGTTAGAAGTTAATTTATTTTCAAAGGAAATTGCACATTTCCTCTTGCTCTATATTATTTCTACTTTATCTCCGGGATGAAATTACACCTGTTGCTATGATGATTTACTTTCAGATAAGATAACATTTACAAATGTCATCTTCTCGCTTGTATTTCTCGTCAGTTGAAATAATAATATTTGTGAAATTCCAAACAAGGAAAGAATATTGTTTCTATTCCTGTTCTTATACACAGGAGGATACAATATTGTTCATTATAATGTGTCCAATGGTGAAAAAGTTAAATAAACTTTTCGTACTAGAATGTAAAGGAAACGAATTATTTGTAAAAAGACGAAATCAAAACGTCTTAATAGCTTTTCGGTCTTTTTACAAAAAAAAAAAANAAAAAAAAAAAAAAAAAAAAAAAAAAAAAAAAAAAAAAATGTAGGGAACCAATACTGTGATGTTTTGTCGTGGGCATCAAATAGCAACCGAGATATAAACAAAAATCTAAAGAAAAACGTTCTTTTGCATAACTTTGCAAGAAATAGGCAACCGGCACTGAAATTTCAAATTTCAGTGCCTGATGATCCTTTATCGGATTTTATAGAGAACTAAATTTGAGCATAGTAACGCAAATTGGGGACATTTTTGAGAACGATTCTACTGGATATTTAGAGCTTCGATCTCTAACATCGGGGAGGATGATAGATAATACCATCAATGATGATGATTGATCGATGGAAGTAATATCTATTTTAAATCCACATTTTTTCTAATAACGTTTGCACCTATTGTCTGGACGTTCCACAGTAAATTTCCTCCGCCTTCTCAGATTTTGAAGTAACCTAGTATAGATATAATATATAGTTTGAGGTCATTTTCAAAAATATTTTCACTAAATAGATGTGATAACAACCGAAGGCTGCCACTGCTAATTTAATATTTTCATCAAATACCTGCGACATCATTCGGAGCTTGCCAAATTCCTAGAATAAAGAAGATAAAGTTTGGTATCGTTTTCCGTACCCTTTATGTCCTAAGGGGTCCGAGTTCCGAAGACCGTGAGGGTGTGTGGGGTGCCGACTACTGTCTTTCGGCACCCTGTCGACTAATATCGTAACGGTGGCGACTACTGTCGGTTTTGATGTCTTTCAAGATAATCTAATTTTAATTAATTAAATTAATGAAACACAGTGTTTAAAATGTTCATTTTTTACAAATAGTTAATTTTGTCTATCAAATGCAAGAAAATAATTCATTTTATTTACATTTTATCTCCCATCACAAGTTTGTTGTTTTGTGTATTCTATTTTGAATATTATTTATTTTATTTTTTTGCCAAACACATTTTTCCTAGGTATATTACAATACAAGAATTTTGGAAATAAATTATTATTGTTGGTAGGTACCTAATTAAGACTGAAGACTACTATTAAAACCGATAATTTTTTAAACCCAAATTTTACTATGTAAAATATTTCTGTTCTAAGCCCCGGTGCTCAGTTCGTAAGAATGACGGATTCGTAACCAGGAGGCTATTGGTTCGAATCGAGGCGAAGGCAAAAATTTAGTAATAACATGGGGAAGTACATTGCGACAAAGCATAAGGTTTAACTCAAATATTTTTTTTTTTTTTATTTCTGTTCTAACGGAATCTGATGGGTTCAAAATGCCATGGACGCTGGTGTATATGTTTTTGATTACCTGCGAGTATATGAAAGAAGAAGAAGAAAAAAATCGCATTAAATTTATATTTCTTTGTACTAGGTATATTATATCGCAATTTTTGAGGGCATCAGAAGGTATCTTCAATAATCACTTTATGCGAGTATCACGAAACGATAAGCAATACTAAACATAAACAATATTTCCATATGCTACTCCGAGATACTCCCAAACACAAACAGACCAAGAAGAAAATTAAAAAAAAATTTTTTTTAATTTTTCGACCGGACCAGGTAATTTGAACCTGGTCCAAGTAGATTGTAATAGGTACACATTCAGTCTCGAAGACGCTTAAAATTTATTTATCTGAATAAAAAAGTTGTCAAGAATACCTATCAATGGTTTCTCATCTGAATAAAAAAGTTGTCAAGAATACCTATCACTGGGTTCTCTACACGAAATTCAAAAATTAATGTGTTCGCAGACAGATGCATAGGAAATATCATATATATTTGTATTTATTTGTCCATAAATATACTTGGAAAAGATGTGTGCCATTCGACAAGACAAATATGCGGTTGCCTGCAAGTATCCTGACCACCCATTTAAATCTTTGTTTATCTGCACAAAACCTCATTAGGTATACCTCAACTAACAAATTCTAATAGATGCTGTGGCCTAATGAGTATCACAGATACACAATTTTCCAAACGGCGTTCTATTTTACTTTTCGTTATTTTGTTGTTCGTTTTGTCGAGTTTATTGTTGTTTTTAGAACAATAAACTCGACAAAAAGGTCATCTTGTTAGTAGAAATGTTCTTCAAATTAGAATTCTGACGTTTTTTTTTTTTTATAGAAAAGTGGAGAAGCCAACCTTGGAAATAAGAAAGAACATTCTTAATTCTTAACGATATCATTTCCAAAAGAAAGATATTGAATTTTGCTTAACATCAAGTCATTTGAGATAGGGGTTCACACTCCGCGCTTTTCTCAAGATAAGATTCTAGATACTTCAATAGTACAAATCAGAGTCAGTCTACTTGATAATGTCATAACAGAAGAAAGCGCTCGTGACTCAAAAATTTACTTGCAGTTGATACAAAACTTTTTTCTATTTTGAAATTAATTTTTTATACCTACTTCAATAGTGCATTGATCTGAGGGGTTGCAATATACAAAAGTAGTTTTATGTAATCTCTTGACTACAGAAACGTCCACCATTTGTGTCCGGTAGACCCAATGGGGCATAAACTAAATCCCATCAGTATTGTATAAGGTGTTGAAACAAAAAGCTAAACAGGAGGAACCAAGACATTTTGTCAATAAAGTATATAAACCCAATTATTCGTTCTTGTCCGTCTACTTATTATGCTCTATTTCTATTCAAAATTGCAGCTTCCGTTCAGTTAATCCAAGAAATTTTCATTTGGATATGGAAAGTCAGATTGCTATGCAGATTACGAAATGAATGGTTTCTCTATTTCCATTCAAAATGGCAGCTTCCTAGATTCAGTTAATCCAAAAAAAATTCATTTGGATATGGAAAGTTAGATTGCTATGCAGATTACAAAATGAATGGTTTCCAGGCACACACTCTGCGGTGTGTAATTTAATACTTCTCAAAGACTGAAATCGTTAAGAAATAATTATTAGCACAAACATTAATTAACGTGTTATAGTATAAACTTCAAGAGTTGTAATGCACGCAAGTTGGTATTTCTTAATCGTGGCGGTACATACAAAGTATACAAATTTACTCTGGCCATAAAGTGAGGGTGTGGAGGGTGCCGGGTTGGAATACTGGCTTGATTATAAAAAAAAATAATAAGAATAGAAAACTTTGGGAGTAAGCGCCTGGTCCTTTTCATTAGTCATCCAAATAACACCGGGTCTAGCAACTTCCAAAAATTGGGAAATATTCCACAATTTGATTTGATTTGCAACTTTTCTCCACCCTTTTAAATTTTTTGGATATTTTTTTTAAAAAATAATACTTAGGAATTTTAATTCAAATAAATGCATACAAACAATACAATACCTCGTCCAAATTGAAATGATTTCAAACAATGTAATACAACATCCAAACTGAAATGATTACAAACAATGCCAATACAACAATCAAACTGAAATGATTACAAACAATGCAATACAACATCCAAACTGAAATGATTACAAACAATGCCAATACAACATTCAAACTGAAATGATTACAAACAATGCAATACAACATCCAAACTGAAATGATTACAAACAATGCCAATACAACATCCAAACTGAAATGATTACAAACAATGCCAATACAACAATCAAACTGAAATGATTACAAACAATGCAATACAACATCCAAACTGAAATGATTACAAACAATGCAATATAACATCCAAACTGAAATGATTACAAACAATGCAATACAACATCCAAACTGAAATGATTACAAACAATGCCAATACAACAATCAAACTGAAATGATTACAAACAATGCAATACAACATCCAAACTGAAATGATTACAAACAATGCAATATAACATCCAAACTGAAATGATTACAAACAATGCCAATACAACATCCAAACTGAAATGATTACAAACAATGCAATACAACATCCAAACTGAAATGATTACAAACAATGCCAATACAACAATCAAACTGAAATGATTACAAACAATGCAATACAACATCCAAACTGAAATGATTACAAACAATGCAATATAACATCCAAACTGAAATGATTACAAACAATGCCAATACAACATCCAAACTGAAATGATTACAAACAATGCAATACAACATCCAAACTGAAATGATTACAAACAATGCCAATACAACAATCAAACTGAAATGATTACAAACAATGCAATACAACATCCAAACTGAAATGATTACAAACAATGCAATACAACATCCAAACTGAAATAATTACAAACAAGGCCAATACAACAATCAAACTGAAATGATTACAAACAATGCAATACAACATCCAAACTGAAATGATTACAAACAATGCAATACAACATCCAAACTGAAATGATAACAAACAATGCAACAAAACATCCAAACTGAAATGATTACAAACAATGCAGTACAACATCCAAACTGAAATAATTACAAACAATGCAATACAACATCCAAACTGAAATGATAACAAACAATGCAACAAAACATCCAAACTGAAATGATTACAAACAATGCAATAAAACATCCAAACTGAAATGATTACGAACAATGCAATACAACATCCAAACTGAAATGATTACAAACAATGCAATACAACATCCAAACTGAAATGATAACAAACAATGCAATACAACATCCAAACTAAAATGATTACAAACAATGCAACAAAACATTCAAACTGGAATGATAACAAACAATGCAATACAACATCCAAACTAAAATGATTACAAGCAATGCAATACAACATCCAAACTGGGAACTAGAACATTTTCATAAAGCTTTTAACTTGGCCAGTATTTTTTAAAAGTGTATTTACGATCATACCACGTTGAATACACCAGTTCCCGTCAGATCACTGAAATTAAGCAACGTCGGGCGTGGTCAGTACTTTGATGGGTGACCGCTTGGGAACACCATGTATCGTTCGCTCATTTTTCCGGCCCAACTTAGGCTGGGTGAGGTCAATGTGGGTAGCTGGTTTGCAAGTTTCCAGCGAATGGAGGGTAAAACCCCCGTCTTGAATGACCAATAGATGTTAAAGAGACGTTAAGCCAAATTAAAAAAAAAAAGTAGATAGTACTGCCACTAGTGGCCACTGCTACCAACTGAGCTCCAGCAACTTTCCATGTGAGTAATTTTATATTGACTCCTTAAATACAAAATTGATTTGAACATCAACATTGAGTGATCATAAATCAGGGAAAATGGACATTAATGTCAGTATTACATAGAGTAGATTTGGATTTATAAGTTATAAATCGGGGGTGGGGTAAAGAGAATAAGGAAAGTAAAATTATAAGAGAATAAAAAGAGTAACTCGGAAATACTTTTGTTAAAGGTTTACTTCATAGTTCATGAGCGTGTTGAGCTATTACACTCGTATATTTTCTTGGAGAGTAGATATTTTGGAGTAGAGTAACTGTGAGGAATGTGCTTTTTGTAGAAAAATGGAAGGCTGAGGCTATGAGAGAATGAGGTCATTAAGGTTATTATAGCTGTTAGAAGCGTAAAACATTTTTTTCATTCTTTTTATATAAGAAGTAGTACATTACTTACTTTTTATTCGACAGAAAATATTTCTTTTTAAGTTCTAAGTAGGTTTGTCTGAAGTACAATAGAAAAGAGAAGGTAATTACATTTAATTTCATGTCTGAGAAAAAATAAGGAAACGTAGGGACAATTACCAATGAAAGTAGTCAATTTATTTTATTTATTAAAATAAAATTAATTGGTTAAAATTTAGCAAGGCCGTTTCGCTCGTTTGGCCATTCGATTTTTTAAGAATAAGATTAGAATTCCAACGTGCCTTATATTTTAGGATCGGATGGGAGCCGGATACAATATTTTTTTCATTACCCATGCAGTGAGCAAGAAGCTATTTACCCATATTTTCGGAATTTTAGCCAATATCTTAAATTGTACCAACTTAAAGGGAGAAAGTTTTAGCTTAGATTCGTCTAGGAAAAACTGATATATCAGAGTTCTTTTTTTGATTTGGAGAAGTTTTAAAGGCGAGGCATGGCTGTAAAACGTTTCTTCACCTCTCTGTTTGGTGGAAGGGGGGTTAGTAAATACAATCGTAAGGAATAGCAAATAACGTAATATAATTAGCACATATAGTGATGTAGGGTACCTACTTTGACGTTTGTACTATACGCCCCCCCCCCCAACCAGAGAGATTAGGAAACGTTTTTACGGCCATGCCTCGCTTAAAAAACCTTATAAATATACTTTGACTAAATCGGTCTTAGTCATTCTATAGATTGCCAAGTCAATGTATGTATTATAAAAATATTTAGTAGTAGGTAATAATAAAAAAATATTTACAAAAAAATACAATATCGATTCCGATTGAAATTATTAAGGCGAGTTTTCAATAGCACTCGGGCTATCATCCTCAGGCCAGTGTTGACTCTATGATGTTCAGAATAGAACACGTGAGGCTCACTTCTATTCTGAAAATCTGAACATCATATAGAGTCAGAAGTCAGGCTCACTTCTATTCTGAACATCATAGAGTCAACACTGGCCTAAGGATGATAGCCTGAGTGCTATTGAAAGCTCGCCTTAATAATTTCAATTGGAATCGATATTGACTTTTTTGTAAATATTTTTGTATGTATTATACTTTATTTCATACATTGATTGCCATATAAAGACATTCTACAGAATGACCATGCATTTTATAGAATGGCAGATAACATACATTTACGGTAACATATAATAGAGTATATTGTAGTAATGGAGTATATTGATGTCTGAAACTCATACTCATGCTTGTCAATCATAAAATACCTTCATTGCAACATATTATCGACACCATTGCATCGCCGGGAAACATTATTACATCACTACTTGTATTCCTGAATTAAAGCGGAAGGAAACCCAAATGGGAAGTTTTCTATTCTGACAGACACAGATGCCTGGCATTATAAATTGACGTGAACATTTTTTTTTTTTTTCAAAATAATTCCATATAGTGTGTTCATAGATTGTCTGTATGGTAAAAAGACATTCAGTCTGTATGATAGCTCTTTGAAGCTATCATATACTTGATGGCTAAATCAAATTCCATTTGGCCAATCCATGCGAGGATATAGCCCTCTTGTTGGGGGGGGGGGCACAATCGCACAATATACCTAATAGAACATTTGGAGGGGAAGGGAATTGTAACCTAGAGACCGGGGTTTCGAGTCCTGGGTAGTACTTTTTAATGCAATGTTTATCGAGGTACGATACCTAATTTGTTAAAAGCTGTAGAGCTTACCACAAATACCTTTCATAAGGGAGATACGTGATTTTATAAGCGTGATGACGAAAAAAAAAGTGCCATGACGGATGACAGAATTTTTGACGAATTTTTATTTACGTATTTCTATTTCGTTCCAGGATTGGGAATTATTTAGGGGCCCGTGCCTCCCCCTCTTTCACTGGGATAAAAGACACAGCGGATCACCATTCATTTATTTTTTATTAATTTTATTCGTTATTAGGTACCTATAATGAAATTCGAAAAACACCGCCCGCTTAAAAAATTGGGGGGCACGTGCCCCCCGGGCCCTCCCCTATATCCGCGCATGAGCCAATCATTTTTTCAAAAAATATAATCAGGGGCGGAGCTGGAAGGGTCTAAATTTTAATTTGGTAGCACCCTTTATAACGGTGTTTATTTTAATTTTAATGTAAAAGTTCCAAAAAAAGGTTTTTCATCTACCTAAACCATCAAAAGTGTACATTTTTATTTTCATCAGTGTCGTAAGAGGACAAAGTCAAATCTCATATTTCTCCTGGAAGTTGAAAAGGGGCCGTTTAGAAAATGGCAATTTTTAGGTAGAAAATATGAAGGAAATAGTGATAAGAAAACTAAAAAAGGCAACCTTTTAGCGAAAAAAATAAAAATATTAACCTTCTCTATACTTTCACAGTAGTGCCAGAGGAATGAGATAATTTCAATAAAATAACATGGAAAATATCTAATTTTAGTAGGCAAGTTATAGACATTTTAAGTCCTGACTTTGGCACATAGCATCGAAAAGCGTTACTCTCAAAGTGTTACTTTTAGTTTCACTCGGGCATATTCGTCGCAATTCCACTTGGGCACCTTCGTCTTAATCCACTCGGGACATATAATTGAAAGGTGTTACGTTACTTTCACTCGGGCTTCTTCGTATTAATTCCACTCGGGCATCTTCAGCGTAATCCGTTCGGGACTCTTCATCGTAATTCTCTTGGGACATAGAATTGAAAGGCGTTATGTTACGCTTAGTAATTTCTAGAGGCCCGCTCCGGATCTGACGCCAGTCCTCGCGATGTTTTGACATTTTATGTCTTTACTTTGGCACAAAGCATCGATAAGCGTTACTCTCAAAGTGTTACTTTTAGTTTCACTCGGGCATCTTCGTTGCAATTTCACTCGGCCACCTTCGCATGAATCCACTCGGGACATAGAATTGAAAGGTATTACGTTACTTTCACTCGGGCATCTTCGTATTAATTCCACTCGGACATCTTCGTCGTAATCCACAAGGGACCCTTAGTCGTAATCCTCTTGGGACATAGAATTGATAGGTTACTCGCAGTAACTTCTAGAGGCCCGCTCCGGATCTGACGTCAGTCCTCGCGATGTTTTTTGTTTAATTTGTAAAGACATTAAATGTTCCAATGTGTTGCGGACTCATACGCAAGCTTATGTTTCCTATGTTACTGCATTGAAATTTTCTCATTCCTCTGGCACTTCGCACTTCTGTGAAAGAATAGAGAAGGTTAATATTTTTCTTTTTTCGCCAATATATTTCTTTTTAAGGTATTGTTCCTGAGCCAAAGATCATACCACGTTGAACACACCAGTTCCCGTACTTGGATGGGTGACGGCTTGGGAACACTACGTATCGTTGGCTCATTTTTCCGGCCCAACTCAGGCTGGGTGAGGTCAATGTGGGTAGCTGGTTTGCAAGTTTCCAGCGAATGGAGGGTAAAACCCCCATCTTGAATGACCAATAGATTTTAAAGAGACGTTAAGCCAAATTAAAAAAAAAAAAGTTATTTATCCACCAGAAAATGGCCGTTATCGAAACGGTTTATTTTTGATTCCGATGAAAATAAAAATGTACACTTTTGATAAATTAAGTAGATGAGAAACCTTTTTTGGAATACAATAAGGGCCTTTTACTTCAAAGCTTAAATCGAACACCGTTTTACAGGGTGTTTCAAAAATAAAATTTAGACCCCTCCAGCGGACCCCGATTATTTTTTTGAAAAGGTGATGAGGAAAGTTGTTGCTCATTTTATTTGGACTTTAATTTAAAAATACAATATTTGTATTATTCCGTTTAAATTTCTGGAAAACGTCACATTTTGTCAATTAAATTCAGGTCCGGCGCTCGAACCTGAATCTGGCCATAACCATTCAATTGGTCATAATCTCCAGGGATATCTGGAGGTTTTCAAAATTCAAGAATTCCAAGCCGTTCAAAAGTCAACCCTAGGATTTCCAAGGGGGAGGGCACAAAGTACCCGCGTTTTAGCAAAAAGCTTGTAGTAATCAAATTATGATTCTTATTTAATGAGACCTTTAATAATTGTCACAATCAATATTTTCATTCATAGTGTATTAAATATGTATGTTCTAAGCCTTTTAAGGGATGATATTGAAGTCAAACTTTGGGCGGGAAATTTATGCCCACCCCCCCTGGCAATACATGTGCCAATACATTGATTGTCTAAAGCTACCATTATCTGTAGATCTGTACCACCTACAAGAAATAAGTGTGTGTAAACACTGTCAAAAGACATTTGTCTGTGTGGGATGTCAGGACAAACAAAGTTCTGGTTCAGAATAGATTTTTTATTTTCATTTACATTATTTTATTTTTGGGATTTAATTTCATTTTTATGTAAGATAATAATTGATTTAGTATATATGTTACGATAAAAGTAGATAATTGGTGATTGTATACAATCACCAGTAAATGTAGGAAATTATTCTCAAATGTTTAATCGGATTTTTTTTTAATANTTTATATTATTTTATCAATAAGCGTTAAGATAAACGCCCCCCCCCCCCCCCCCGAGAGGTTAGGAAACGTTTTGATCGGCCATGCATCGATTAAACTCTTGCACCAGTCTTGAGAATAATTTCCTACATTTACCGCTGATTGTATACAATCACCAATTATCTACTTTTACCGTAACATATATTTTTTTAGTCTTTAATAAAGAAATAACCCCTTATAATAATAAAAAAAGTCATTGTGTCCTTCATTTTGTTGCCGGGTACTTTTTACCCCCCCCCCCTTGGCAATCCACGTAATTGAATAGAGGTTGGCAAACCTAGGGTTAGGAGGGGTGACTGGTTATTCTGGGACACACTGTATGCTATTCATGGAGGCTGTGATAATCCTATTCAAAGTGTGATTTTACTAGAAAGAGAAAAAACTAAATACGAAAATAAATAATAGAATGGGCTCCAGATATTATGTGTTGACATTTTCAGCTTTTATAATTTATGGAGGTTTCATGAGTATTTTTTCTCCTTTTTTGGTTGAAAAGGTTGTCTGGGTGCATATTTTTGCTATCTATTTCAGCTTATAGCTTTGGTATTTCATGTGGATTGACAGCCACTAACCTAAATACACACAATCTCACGCTAGGATATTAAACATTATTATAGATAACAAACTCAATCAAGAGTAAAATAATAATGATCTTTATATATAAAAGGCAATGTCCTGAGTGACTGATCAACGTAAAGCCAAAACTATTAATGCTACAGACTTGAAATTTGGCAGGGACCTTTGTTGCACCATGTAAGTGTGCACTAAGAAAGGATTTTGCAAAATTTTAATTTTAAGGGGTAGAAATCGCGAAAAGTAAACAATCCCCGTAAGAACTCCATTGGAGCGAGAGAGATAGCAATTAGCACAGGAACGGCCATGTCTCTGAGGCGCCAAGCTATAGGTCGTAGCGAAGCACGGGCGAAACAGGTAGCATTTATATAATACGAGTATGTTCCAGAACTCTGAGGAGTATGGCCTCGTGGTTTGTTCCAGGCATAAAATCAATGAAATTTCAAGTCTCTAGAACTTACCGTTCTTGAGATATCTTGTTTACAGACAGACGGACATCCAGCCAGACGCACACACGGTTCAATGGATTAAACTTGAACTTTGTGCTCTAGGGACCACAAAACGTGTTTTGGCATTGAAATCTCGATATCGAAAATTTCAGCCCATTACAATATTATCCTTTTTATAGGACAATAATCAATAATAATTGCGGCCAAATTAACTCCAAAGATACTTTTGAAGGGTCTCCAGTTACGAAAGAAAATGAAATGATAGGTATATACATATATGTAATGAAGGATTAATTTACATAATTCAAACAGCGAGATCAACGCTATCAGAACGTATAAATAGATTGGGTCCACCGTCCACCCTATGTTGAATCAGTGTGGATACCCTAGTCGACCGGAAGGCACACATTCAGTTTTTTTATTTATTTTTAAGCTTTCCGAGAAAACGAACTTTTGGTGCTATGGATCTTAATGCAGCTTGCTCGTCCACCATTATGGGACTGACGTGATATTGAATATCAAAACGAAAACTTAAGGCAATCATCATTGTAACTGCGATGATGATGATTGCTATAATCATCAATCACTGTTGGATCCGAATCCCTAACCCCTGATTAATATACAGAGTATTCTAAAAGTCCCAGGACGGATTTTTTTTATTTTTAACGGCTAAAGATAGAGACTTGAAATTTTATAATATATATAGTTCTAGTGTTAAAACCAAGAGTGTAATACATCAAATTAGTCAAGCTTTTTATGCAGAATCTCGTGGTATTTTCATTTTTTCATTTAGGCTAGACACGAAATGTTAACATCAACCAAAAAAGAAATTTTACCCTCCTTGAGTATAAAAAGTGTAAAAAATTAAAAAACCAATAGTATAACGAGATTCAGCATAAAAAAAATAGACTGATTTGATGTATTACCTCTTGGTTTTACCACTTTTATTCCGAAGAAAAATCCATGATTTGGCCTGTTTGATCAGAGATCCGTTTGATCAAAGTATCGAGTGAGGAGTCTATTGTGTGTAGAATTTGAATGTGAAATAAAAATTATGGGTTTCTATATAAAAGTCGAAAGTTGGTGTCTGTTTACCCACTTTTGAGACAATCTGTAGAAATATTACGACAAAAAATAGATTAATTTGAGTTAGAACTACATATAAAATTTTAAGTCTCTTATCTTTAGTCGTTAAAAAGAAAAAAGTCCGTCCCGGGTTTTTTCGAACACTCTGAACAGCTAGTTGAATGCAGGTGAATCGTTTGGTTTCACGTGGTACGATTACACTGCGGAACAGTTGACATCATGTTGCCGAACCTATGCGAAGATAACCACCAGCATAGTCCTCATTTGGAACATAGATGTAAAGTACTGATATAAGTGGACTTCGCCTTATTTTAATTTGGATCTCACTACTTTACTGGGTCGACATTTTTTGAATCGGGACCTGGCATTTTTTTTATTATTATTAAAGGCTTTTATTTAACTTACTATGTATGTATGTTTGTGGGTAAATCTTAGAAATTAAATTTAACCCACTTCCCATTGTCCGATTGAACTGAAATTTGGCACCGTGGTAGATCTTCGATGACAGTTGAATGTGGTTTTGGTTGGGGTCATTTTGCTACGGCCACTTTTCTGGCCAATTTTTATAAAACTTTCAGAAATTTTCCGATTTTTGGCCAATATCTCAAGATTTGTCGCGACAACATATCAACTCAAAGCGAGAAAGTTTTAGGTGACATCTTAATCTTTCATTTAGTTCATATTTTGCAAAATTGTGACCAGTCATTCCAGGGTTGAAACCGGGATTGGACAAAATGAAATTTAGACAATACTAATAGTTCCAAAACGGTAAGAGATATAGAAAAATTGATAGGAATGGACCCCCCCC